>JAVYIG010008154.1:0-92579 GCA_035222895.1 Strongylocentrotus droebachiensis
GATACGTCACTACTTAGACTCGAAACGCTGCACATGAACAACGCAATATTGTTCTGTCCTGTTTCCGAGGGCAGGGGGGCAGTTTTCCCTTATTACTTTGATAAGATTATTGAGCGAAAACAATTTCATGTGTTCCCTTGCCAGATTATTGAAAGGCCCTATATCGACATTATTGGCTATTGCCAACTCAATCTACCTTGATATTTTTGTCATCTTTTCCCAATTTATCTGAAAGCAAACTGCTGATGTCATCAAGTACTCCAACGTCGTGACGTACTTCAAACCGACGGGTGAAAACGGATAGCTGATCACGCGTGATTTCCGCCTCAAGATCCCCGTCACTTGCGAGATCAAACGCCGCAGTCTACTCGGTAGCTCCTTCAAGCCCAAACTCGGCATCGTGAGCTTCAGCGAGACTGGTTACGGTAATTTCTCGCTCACCCTCGACCGCTACTCCGACATCTCCTTCACCTCGCCGGCACCCGACCAAGAGGCGCTGGTGTATCTCGGGGAGACGCTGTTCTTCGGGGTGACCCTAGACGCGGTTTCTGACCTGACGTTGTTTCTTGACCGCTGCTGGGCAACGCCCGATGTCTACCCTATGAACCCGATCGAATTTACGTTCGTAAAAGATGGGTTAGTATATAAGTCTTGAAGTCAGTGTTTTCTTCTTCTTTTTTTTTTTTCTTCAGTTTTTTCTTTCTTTTTTTGTGGTTTTATTGAAGAGGTAGGTTTAGATTGTTTGAAATTGTGACCATTACAACGTGCAGAAGACGTTTTCTGGTAGGATAAACAACCTACCTTTTTTCTCGCCTTTCGCCTTTGATGTCATTCAATTTTAGTCTCTATTTTTATCTTCTTTCCATTTTTCATAATCTTCTCCTTATTTTGTTTTCAATTTCCAGTCATCATTCTGATTTCTACTTCTTTCTACATAATATTTCTAAATAAAGTTGGCCTTTAAAAAAAAAAAAAAGTTTCCTGATTCTTCCTCTTCCTCTTTCGAAAATGGCATCTATTTTTTCTTTGCTGTATTCATTTCTACTCCTGATTCTCTGTAGTTATTATTTTCATTTAAAGAAAAATAAATTATCAGTCCCTTTCGGTAATTCTTACATGTGTTTTTTATTAGTTGCATGCTTTAATTTTGATTTCTATTCTTTTTTTTCACAGATGCGGGCTGGATCCTACCGTAGGCTTTCATGATAGACAGCGTTTAATTAAGGGATTCTCTATCGATGCTTTTGCTTTCATTGGCGAATATCCAGAGGTAAGAATACGAATCATATCTAATTCGGAAATTATTAACCGGCTGGCTGATTCGCCGATATTGCTCCTTACCACCACCCCCCCCCCCCCCCCCCCCCGCTCATTCACCGGCAGGCTGATTCGCCGGTAAATATTTTCTTATGAATTCGGCAAAAAAACACCTCCCCTTAAAACATCCTGGATACGCCCTTGATTGCAACAATAATAGTCCAATGTATGCACTATAGTAAACCATAGCCACTAATTATAAAAGAGCTTTCATATACATGATGTGTATTAATGCATTATGAAAAAGAAAAACAATTATTGGTAGAAATAATATGAATAACGTTAACAGCTGTATTTTCATGATTGACAATTAAAACTGTAACTTTTGATCGTCTTATCATACAGGTATACCTTCATTGTGACGTGCTTGTTTGTGATACCGACCCCGCATCCCGCTGCTCACAGGGTTGTGTAACCAGGGCCAAACGTAGCGCAGCCGGGCAGCCTCGGGGTTCGAGCTCCAAGCCACACACCATCTCTAACGGACCTATGTCTGATCAAGCAGCTGCTGGTTCAAGCTCAATGGGTGAGCTGCACTCGGAAAGAGTGGCGTTGATAACACTATCAGAACAGTGTTATGCTTGGCTTCTAAACAACAAAGCACACCTCCCCCCCACAAAAAAAAAAAAAAAAAAAAAAAATA
The DNA here is from genome assembly GCA_035222895.1 of Strongylocentrotus droebachiensis. Lineage (NCBI taxonomy): Eukaryota > Metazoa > Echinodermata > Echinoidea > Camarodonta > Strongylocentrotidae > Strongylocentrotus > Strongylocentrotus droebachiensis. Next base: position 1,961 of record JAVYIG010008154.1, read on the forward strand.
ATAATAATAATAATAATAATGATAATAATAATAATAATAATAATAGTAAATAAATATAAAAAAAGTTAAAAAAGTTAAAAAAATATATATAATATAAATACAAAAATTAAATAAAGAGGGGGGGGGGGGCGGGAAATGGGAAAAGAGAAAGGCAATTTCATAAAAATGGATATTGTTACAAAAAAGAACAGTAACCAGGTCTAACTGATAATCAGTTTCTTCCTTTGTCTAATAGTAAATTACTGTATTAACAAAATATGGTAACGTAATAGAATCTCTTAATAGTTTTGTTGAAATAGCGCCACCTTCGTGTCCAACTTTAAACCATGAAATTGATGTCAACCAACAATCATCGTCTCTACGTTATTGCTGTCATTTTCTATTAGCACTCGTTCAGAAATGTACAGAACAAAAGAGAAATCATTTACGAACAAGAAAATAATTATAATCACATAACATTCAGAGTGGAGGAGAATAAAAACTTTTACTTTAAAAACTATCGAGGTAACTCATTGTTTTGCTCTCCTCCATGCAGACACATCATGGTTGGCGAACCCAGTCAACATGATGCTGGTGGCAGCCGCTGGTTTCTTCATCACCGTGGTTGCTATGGTAACGGTGAAAAAGTTGAGATCACGTACTAAAGCCTCCAAAGGATACAGCCGTCTGCAGACTGAGGGTGAAATCGAAGCTTAGAACGAGGAGAAGAAAGAAGAACGTGGAGAAGGGGGAGGAGGAGATGAAAGAAGAAAAAAGAGAGGAGATGATGAATGATGATAAAGATGAAGAAGAAGACGAATGAGACATAAAGTTTGTGACGACACAAGCTTTTCTGGTCATTTATTCAATATCTCGCAAATGGCATATATCTCGAATATATCATGCATATCATTATAGAGTAATATGGAATTTATAATTCGTTTGTTGAAAGAAATATATGATCATGATTATATACATAGTTATTTCGAAAATAAAAAAGAGACGTTCGTTTTCAGTTAACCTCTAGCTTTTTATAAAGACAACTTTTATGAGTACGTCGATGATAGTGTCACTTCTGGCTATGAAATTATTACAAACGATTGTTAATGCTTAAGTTGATACACCTCCTGCAAGAAGGTGGAAACTTATAACTGAAAATTAAACTCGGTAAAATGTGTTGATGTTTATACTGTTCTCTAATGCGCTCCAGATGAAGTTCAAGAAAAAGCCGATCGAGCAATATATTTTTTGCATTTATTGTAGGCCTACTTCTCATTTTTGATTTATTCTAATTTTTGGTATACTGTACAGTAATGTATTAAAATGATTTTGAATCTCTTTATCCTATCCTACCACTATGTATCCCTCCTTCTTTCCCATACTTTTCCCCATATTCTCTCTCTCTCTCTCGTTCTCTGTCTTTCTCTAGCTACTTCTTATTCCCTCGCTCTCTACTACCATCTTTCTCACCACTTTTTGACACTGTTTTACTGCATCTATACGTTTTCTTCTAGATGCTGATGAAAAAAAGTTCTATGCCATGTTTATTTTCCTTTTCATTGCTCCATTTGGTAGGATGCTTCCATTGCAATTATCAGTCTGCTATTGAATTGTGCTAGGTAAGAGTGACTGCAATATCGACGTTGAATAAAAAAAATTGTTATTATCCATATAGGCCTACATATTAAATATGACATTAAATTTCTTTCAAAGAAAGCGATGTATGAAAATATTAATTTTTTTTCTTCTAAATTTTGTAATCTGTTTTCGCCTTTTGTAATCGTTTCATCATTATGTGAAAAATATCTCACTGGAAAATAAATTCTATCCGAATTGATGATTAAAGAGACGTCGTTCAATGTGTGTATGTGAGAATGATTGTTTAAAAGCTGTGTCACTTAGACTCCTTATTTATTTCCTAAGAACAAAAAAAAAACAACAACAAACAATTAAAGAACAAAAAATAACTTCCAAGCAAGATTATTGCTCATGGTTATAGTTTCTCTATTTAATTTCATTTATTTTCTTCTGAATACCATATAAATATAAACAATTTTCGGTACCTTAACCAACATCAAATTCTAAGAAATACTCTCTGACAAGCAATCATAAATAAAATTATTATAGAAAAAATGAAAAGAAAGATAAAATATCAAATTATCATATTTCATAAAACTTTATGAATAAGGCCTTAAAAAAAGATGTTGTATTGCCCTTTGCGACCTACCCAAAAATGTTGAAATCTACGGTCGGCTTTTTTAAAAACCGTGTTTTAGTAAAAACAAAAATGTATCAAAGCATTATAAACTAAGAAATATCAGCCCAAACAGGGAGTTTTAAAAAAAAGTTTAAACAAAAAAAAAATACGACCGACCGACCCATAATTTGGCACCTAAAGGGCAATACAACATCTTTTTTTTTGTAGGCCTTATTTGAGAAAGAAAGACTGCCATTGTAAGCAAATTGCTTGGAAATATGACAGCCCAAAACAAATTGTATTGATTAGTTGAACATATATTTATTGAGCAGAATGGAAAATATTGTGATGATGTTGTTGATGATGATGATGATGATGATGATGTACTTTTATACAGCCTAAACGGGTCTCTGTTCTCTTTATATAAAAAAATGAGAATAGAGACAAAGGGCAGAAGTATTATCAAATCAATGGAGAATCGTCGTATTTTAATATGAGCTTTTGCAATGATTGACAGAGAATATTAAAATGAATACTGCATCATGCTGCATAATTATATAAAGCTCCTTTCTGTTACTAAAATAGGAATAGGAATAGGAATATAAACTATTATAAAAGATTCAATAAAATGCTTTCCCAGTTTATTTAAGACATGTATTCAAGTGAAAATTCAAAGAATTGGGAATAAACAACAACTATTATTTTTATTTGGAAACAGAAATTGCGTAAACTAAACCTCATTAATAAAACTTGGTCATTCACCTTCCAAATAGTAGAATATTCCCGAAATGAATACTAATGAGACAAATGAATAAACATTAGGAAGAATATATCCACGATTAAAGAAAGAATTCCGGGGTGACTACATCACAAGCAAATGTAGAACAGCACGAAATGAGACATAAAACCCTAAATGTATTTCCTTCAAATGATAAAGAATGTGTCAAATTCTTAGAAGCTGTTTCAAAGGGAAGGGGCTTTTTTATGATTTAGAATTGTTCAATATTAGTAGGGGGGTAGTGAGCACACTTTTTTTTTGGGCTCTCGAAAATTTGAAAATTTGCATCCCCCCAAAAAGCTAAAAATCACGTGTTTTTACACGGTTTTTTCCCCAGGGGGAGGGGGGGGGGGCGGGCTCCCGCCTCCCCCCTGGATCCGCCACTGAGGAGAAACTATAGCGCTTGGAGAGGATGAGTGGCGGGAGTTGGCTCGACGTTTCGAACAGGTTGACTATCCGTGTTCAGAAGTCGTCAATCCTCCCCCTCTCTCTCACATGGTGCACCCGCAAGCCATCTGTATTTGTTTTGTTGTAGGTATAACTTCATGCACCCAACCTACGGTACCAACAAACGGCAGTATCACTCTTGATACTCCTGAATATGACCTATATACCCGAATCGCATACGCCTGCGACGACGGGTATACGTTAGGAGGCCCAGCCGAAGCGGTCTGCGAATCGGGTGGGGTCCACTGTACCCACTTGCGAAGGTAAGTTCTGTGTCATTCTGTATCTTTTTAGAGCACAACCGAACTGTTAATTAATATATGGCACCAGGGGCGTACGCAGGATTTTTTCAAGGGGGGGGTTTTTAAACAAAACAAAGGGGGGTTTTAGGGGTTTTTTCTTAAAAATACACACATAAAAAATGCCAAAGGGGGGGGGGGGTTAACCTCCAAAACGCCCCCCCCTGCGTACGCGCCTGAATCAAACACAAATTGGCAACTGTGTGACGTATCTTGCGAGCTCCCTTCCTATTTGCTCTGTACTGAAAAACACTCAAAATTTACATTTGCCCTCCACGAAAAATGTATTCAGATATTCACCCTGAATATAATTGTTGCAAATACTATTTTTTGTATACAACCCCTGTATAAGACAAATCTATTCCGTCATGTATAAATAAGAAAATGAAATTAATGAAATTGTCTGTATAGAGAAAATTGGAAAGGAGCTCGTAAGGTACGCCACAATTTTGCCAATTTGTGTTTCACTCATGACAAATTCATAACCCTCCTATATTTAATCGGATATTGCTCAGACTTTCACTAATTTATTTCTCTCATTTTCTGCTAATATCATAACCAAGTAAATGTCAGGGTGGACTTCTTCTTTAAGTTTCCCCCTTCCCCCTTACTTCTATTTTAATTGTTTGATTTCGCTATACTGTTCACCATATGGAAACATTTGCTTTGATTGGTCTTATAAAAGAAGTTAACGACAACTAACTCCCACACATTGTTGAGTGCAGGGGTCACGGGCCACTGGCCATCATCGGGCAGGTAGTTCCACTATGTGAATGGGGCAAAGTCCGCCAACAGTATACAACCAATCAACAAAAGTTTAATACTAAAAAAAGATAACGATTAGTTTATTCATTAGCCGCTCACGCCCAAAGCCGCTTGACCACAATGGAACTGGTGAGCACTTGCGAGAGCGGCCGAAGTGCAATTTAAACTCGCTACTTTGCTCTTCTCCAACGCAAAAAGAGGCGACATTGTGCTGGGTTACTATTTTTTTCCAGACAAAAGTAAAGAGAAAGTTCATATTATTTGTTTTTATTATAATTGTTGAAAGGTTACCCAAGTTACTCCAGGGCACCCCGAAGCTGGAAAGAAACGCACTTTTAAGACAACTGCACTTTTTTTATGCAAAAATGCTTATTTGTTCTATGCACGCAAATCGGGATTGAGCGGATATTACAACGTTTCCATATTATATGATTATTGTGTTTTACTCTGGTAAGTTAAAAACAAAAAACTTCAGTATGCATATACCTAAAAACGAATCGTCACGAGTTTCCGGTACTGGCGCATGATGGACAAAGTAGAATAACTTTCATGTTCGTTGGACATGAGGCGCCAATTTGCTGACGTAGGGCAGTGTTAGCGTCTTGCTCTGCTTATAAAAACAGAACATTTATTGAGTGTGCCAGCACTTTGGGGTTTTAATAGGGTTTTAATAGTAAACTCCAGTAATATCTGGAATTACTCTTTTATTCAAACATCAACTGATGTTTTCTTGAACCCCTTATTTTGACAATGAAAGTATCCAGGATGCATATTCTATTACGTTGCTGTCCATCTATATTTTAATCGGATCAATGGCGTATAGTGCTAATGGAGGTAAGTTACACTCAAATTATATGAATTATGTTTCCTGTACTACACTCAAATTGTGGTATCCTCGACCACACTGGAATTGTGGTTTTGTTTTCCTTTTCATCTTAAACAAAGTATAGCTGAAAACAATATCGATTACACATGAGATCTATGCTCCGCAATTTACACATTTTGTTTCATCAAATTTCCGAAAGAAGAGTTTCAACATGAAGTTTGAGATACCGAAGGTAATTGTAGTACGGTTCTTATTTGTTATCTTTTCGGTGAGGAGCCAGGTAGTCGTACAATTTTTTTTTAAATTTCGGTACCGTAAAGCAGCATCGTTTCGAAAATGTATTTAAAAAGCTCCAACCCATACCTCCACATACCTGTTGGTCGCTCCAATTCGGAACAGATGCCCCAAGATCCACCCGCCATCCCCGCCTCCCTTATATATTTTCAAACCGGGTATATTTGGTATTCAGAAAGCTGAATAACTTCATCTAGGAAAAAAGAAAGGTAAAAGCAAGATGGAAACATGTCTATTAATCAGTTTATTGTATAAACTTCTCCCTAAACTCTAACACTTTCACTTACGCTAAAGGTACTATGTCCCATTTGCAGGCCAAGAAATAAAAAGGTTAAATTACAACGGCATTTGAAAGACAATACTAATTAAGAACTTCCTTTAAAAAAAAAAGGGGGGGGGGCGTGAAAATGTCTTTAAGTTGGAAAATAACGACTATTAGTTGTCGAATCGACTTAAGAGCTATAGAGCCAGTAAGTAATAGTCTGAATTCAGACCATTGTACCGAACGGTCATATTTCTTATGCTGCGCAAAGATTCAATCAGTTAAATTTTAGCCGATACAAGAAGTGGGTTATTGATGTAGACAAATGCTCATGTACCCTTTACAGCTCATTTTATGTATGTTATTACCAAAGAAGAAAAAAGCCAGTCAGTCACTCAATAGTGTCTGACAGTGAAGTCTAGCAAGTAAACGGGTTTTCTTGCATAATTTGAATATTAGGACACTGCTAACGTTTAAATTCCACAGATAGGACATACATGATATATTCATAATTCCTGCAAAGTTCTACATAATTTGCTGGTGGCTGTAAAAGGGACATAGTATCTTTAACCTCTGGCATGTTGACGTTTGTAATTTTTACCTCTGGTATTTTTACCTTTGACATTTTTACTTCTGACATCTGTTACCTCTGGCAATCCCTGGCATGTTTACGTTTGCAAAAATTATGAATATTTTACAGGCTTGTGCATAATCTCGGGCGATCAGCTTGTGTGCGTTTATCAGTTAACAATGATAACCTATTTGCAAATGTATAAACTATTTGGCTAATTTGCCCAAGCTTGTTCAGTATCTTAAACCACACAAGAATGATTTGAGATTGTTGACTGCATCTAATATTATGTATATAGTATATATTAATTTAATCACAGAAAGCTCGCCTCGCGTCCCCTTGGGTTAATGTTTAGCGGCTGTTTTTTTTTAATGTAGTGCCATATTTATAGTAATAAAAAGAACTTGTCTACTCCTAGAAAAAGGAACGCGAATCTACATGGCCAATAGAGAGGGGAGGGTTGTGCAGGCATTTTTTCTCGTCTATTTCTTATTCCTCATTTCTCGTCTTCTCCTTTTTCGTTTTTGTTATTAGTATTTTTCACCACTCAATTCATTTTTTTTTGGGGGGGGGGTGGAGGGAGAGCAGGTGCAATCGTGCTCCCTGTAGCTACGTCACTGGTCTCGAACTTTTTTACATAACCAATTTCAAGAGTTTGGATAACTGCCAAGAAGTAAAATAAAATAACGGACAAATGAATCGTAAATAACTGATCTAATATGGCATATATTGCATTGTGTTTTAAGTTTCAGATTGTTACAGGCCAATTTTCACGAACCCATACGCAATCTTGCTAGATCCTGACCAGCAGACCTACACTCAATATTACCCCATTGAATTAAAATGCATTGACGGGCATACGATATTTGGTCTACCTGATATAACATATTGTGGATCCCCGATACCCACTTTCTGGGACCCTGATCCATCTGAAGGCCTTTGTGAAGGTAATTACAATTTTCAAACGAAATAGCATGTTTATTCTACAAGAAAGAAATCTTACACTTATTTAAGTGACAATTTGTCCAATCAGATTACATTGCTCGTTGCTTTGATTTATTTACCGTTACCTTTAATTTGCTTGGGAAAGATAATGAACTCCCCAAGTGTTGCGTTATTTATATTGAACTGCCTGTTTTTATGTCATGTGTATATATTTTGTATGTTATTTCATAATTGAAACTACTAATTGAACTGAACTGACTTGAATTGAAGTATTTTACAAGTACTACTACCACTACTACTAATAACAGTGGAGTCTTGTACAGCGCTCAAGTGTCTGGCACATTGCAACTCCTGCCGGGTACCCAGTGAGTGCGGCAAATGTAGATTAACGTCTTGCTAAAGATCAAGGATTTGATCTCGTCTTGCCTGATCATTTACAATGTTATGTGAACAACAAAGAAAGACAAGAAATAAGAAAATTAACAACACAATGGCAACCCATATATGAGATCATTATACGGGTTATCATGTACGTCTAAAAGTGTCTAAGCCATATAGCAGGTGACCGGTGGCAGAAAGGGATATTCAGGATGATAATAATTGTTAGATCAACTTATGAAGCGCAGTTACTATATATATATATATATATATATATATATATATATAGCGATACAAAATTCTAACAGTGCTACTTTACAGACACATAAACAAAAACTTTTCAAAACCTTCTTAAAAACAAGTGCGTTTTCACACAACTTTGAAGACAGCAACAGATGAGGCCTTAAACAAAAAATGTCTAGTACTAGGTTATTACAAAGCTGAAATAGCACAACTGAAAGCGCAGAGGGTTTATTTCTTTGGGAATTATTTAAAATGTATATTTCTTTTCACAGCTCATTGCAACACAATCGATCTATTGGACGATGATATCATTGTCATGGTGAACGGTAGTCAACAATCTATGGTCGATAGTCGGACTACAGCACAGTTTTCATGTAGAGACCCTGGCCAGTATACTTGTCCACCATCATCCATCTGCACGAATGGAACTTTTGAGTATACAGACGAACCGTCGTGTTCAGGTAAGTTTATAAGACTAGGTAGATATTTCCGCCATTGGTGTGACTAATAGCGAGAGGCTAAAATGGCTGTCTGCAAATCAGCTACTTTTTTCTCTAAACTTAAAGATATTCCCGGGCTCTGTTAGATTGAATGACTAATTCAAACTAACCTGGCACTAACTGATCAAGACTAACCGATCTTTGTTACACTGATTAAAGATATGAAATTAGAATGAAAGACCCCTTGTCTTGCATTTAAGTCACACCATGTTCATAATGTCTTTGTTAAAAGGGAAGTCCAACCTAATAGTAAAGCCGATTAAAACATAATAAACTCATGAATATTTGAAGACGCTATCAATCAAACACAAATTGGCAACTGTGTGACGTATCTTGCGAGCTCCCTTCCTATTTGCTCTGTACTGAAAAACACTCAAAATTTACATTTGCCCTCCACGAAAAATTTATTCAGATATTCATCCTGAATATAATTGCTGCAAATACTATTTGTTGTATACAACCCCTGTATAATACAAATCTATTCCGTCATGTATAACTAAGAAAATGAAATTTAATGAAATTGTCTGTATAGAGCAAATTGGAGAGGAGCTCGTAAGGTACGCCACAATTTTGCCAATTTGTGTGTCACTCATGACAAATTCATAACCCTCCTATATTTAATCGGATATTGCTCAGACTTTCACTAATTTATTTCTCTCATTTTCTGCTAATATCATAACCAAGTTAATGTCAGGGTGGACTTCTTCTTTAACTTTTCCCCTTCCCCCTTACTTCTGTTTTAATTGTTTGATTTCGCTATACTGTTCCCCATATGGAAACATTTGCTTTGATTTGTCTTATAAAAGAAGTTAACGACAACTAACTCTCACACATTTTTGAGTGCAGGGGTCAGGGGCCCCTGGCCTCATCGGGCAGGTAGTTCCACTATGTGAATGGGCAAAGTCTGCCAACAGTATACAACCAATCAAAAAAAGTTTAATACTAAAAAAAAGATTGCGATTCATTAGCCGTTCACCCCAAAGCCGTTTGACAAAAATGGAACTAGTGAGCACTTGCGAGAGCTCGAGAGCGGCCGAAGTGCAATTTAAACTCGCTATTTTGCTCTTCTCCAACGCAAAAAGAGACGACATTGTGCTGGATTACTATTTTGTTTCCACCCATGCATGCAGGCCTTATAAAGTAAGTGTAGATTTTGTTAGTAGGTCTACCGGCAATGGACTCCGACCGTACCTTGCACACTCCACCCCCTCGTTTCTCTCTCTCTTTCTCTCTCTCTCTCTCTCTTATCAGAACTATTCTTTTTCTCCTTTTTTCACGAAATAATGGGGTGGGTGCGTTTACTTGGCCCCCTGGATAGCCCGTCGTGAGCGATAAAAACTATAATCTATCCCTTGAAATATAAATCGCTCTGCCCCCATTTTGTGCTCCTTTCAAAGAGCACAACAAGCCCTCAGATTCCATTTTATTCAGAAATGGCAAAACACGCCCTTAATACTGGACACAACATTTTATGGGATGATGCCCACACTATTGAGTTATCCATCTAGATAAAAAAAGGAATAATATTTCACTGAATAGGGACTCTTGCTATTCATCGTTACCTAATTTCTTCGCCCCAGTGATCTCGAGGCAGCAGACAGCAACAAATTGTGTAAATAATAAAAGTCCACAAGGACTAGTTGTTAGAAGCTTAAACTACATAAAACTCACACTCTCTCCTAACGACAATTTTATACAACAAATTAAGGTTGTCTTGGGAACTACTTATATCTTTACGGATGGGGTGCAGGGGGCGCGAAGTGGGCCAGTGAGGAACCAAAGTGCGCCAAAACTCATTTTTGGGGATATATTTTTTATAAACCCAGAGGAAATGTTTGGATTTATAATAATCGGGAGCGCCAGGAGGGTCAAATCTGATTGACATGAGCGCTATATACAAGAACCCACTATTATTATTATTATTATTTTCAAAATTCATTTGAAGAAAAAGATTCTTTACTAGTCGTGTTTATTAAAGATAAAACACCCCTAATAAGTAATCAATATTCAGTTTGGAGAAGACTAATCTTCCCTGGTCGTTAAGAAGTACGCCCCTTCGTCAATTATTCAGTAAGAAATTACGACTTTTAACTATATATTGGGTGTAAACTCTTTTTGTTGGACCGTGTGCAAGAAAATCACGACCTCTGTCGACAATCCTTTGTCCGCCCCTGTTTTGTTGTTGTTGTGTTGCTTTGTTACAGTTTCATGGATGTACGTGTTGTGTTTGCAAAGGTGAACGTACATGGAATTTAAACCTTCTTATCTTTGCCAAATATTCCTTCTTAAAAAAATTCACACGATAATAATTCGTCCATGAACATCATCGTGGAGGATCAGGGTAAGACCTCACTTTAAAAGGAAAAGAGGTCGGAAACCTTGTCTAGCAAGCAAGCACGGCCCGGTTCTAAGAGTTTTATTTATATAAACTGAATATATGGTATATTAAACAGTTAAAATCAGCCTTGAAAACGTAGTAGTTAAAGCTATCAAGGATCTTTATTACGAACCTTCTCTTTTTTTTCTGTAATCGTGAAGGATAAATAACTTTGCGAGTTCAATTATTTGGTATATTTGGGGGCTTTGGGGTTTTGCATTATTTAAGTTATTAATTTTGTACATTTATCTCAATAAATACCAATAAACAAAACATTGGATGGGGGGGGGGGGCTTAATATGTCTAGGGGAAGGAGAGCTTGTGCTTCTAAGCTCCTCTATAGAGTCGCCACTGCTATAGAAAGAACCTGAAGAGGAAGTAAGGGTAAAAACAGAACAAAATCTTAAGCTTCCAATTTTTGTGCTTGCCAATCTAAATATCTATACTAATGTATGAATGACCTACCGGTTAAAAAAGGTACCATTTGCTACATGTGCATAAGCAACAAAGGGGCCGTCGGCTTCATCAAGTTATGTCTGAGGGAATTGGTGATTGGCAATTACTGCTTTTACAAAAACCACCTACAGGATCAAACTGGTTTCGAACCCAAGATCTTCCGACTCCGAGACATTTCTTACTCCTGAGCCGTCATTAACTGCCGATGACAACGATCTATTTTGAGGGATCACTAGGGTATTTAAGAGAAGGCAGAGATACCATAATATGTCCGAAGTTCAACTACTTCATGAGGCATATGATGTTCAAACAAGCGCTCCCACTGCGGAATTATGTCTATCATTTTAAAGAGGGAAATATTTAGCAAATATTGGCGTAGTTTTATCATTTCAGCGTGATGAATAAAGTACATTTCCAGAAATTCGCATTCTATCTTTTTTTTTAAAGAGGAAGTTGAGTTCTGGTAAATATGAAAAATAGTTCGCGAGCTACCCAACTCTTTTGTTTCACTTTAAAAATGATATCATATTAGAAATGTCCCCTGAAAAGGGACTGCTTTCAAATGTTCAAATAATCCGATATAGGATCCCAAAGAGGTGAATAGTTTGGACCAAACATTTGTGGGTAGTCCCACATACACATTTCTCTGTGCAGTACATCATGACTTCTAGCAGGATCGAGTCAATATCTTATAACTTTGATGATTTCTAAAACTCAAGATATACAGCAGTTCTTATTTACTGATCAATATTTCCCAGTTGCTTCTAGACAATTTCTTTTACAACATAATCTCAAGACCTGAACTCAACTTTGCTTTAAAGGTAGTATGAGGACTATGGTAGTGAGGGTGATAGAGGAGGAGTAGTTAATATTCAATTAAATGTTATGGTGTTTTTTTGTTGTGGGGGGGGGGGATACTTAGACTTTCTTTTATAAATACCTCATTACCGACAAATGACAAAAGTACAACGCAATTAAAAAATATATATAATTACTCCCTTTTTTAACCATATCAGGAATGTGTATTCATTTTTTGAAATTTGACAACAAACAACAACATATATAGTAAACATGGTAATGAGCATCCTTTCTTACTGTTTGCATGTTTACGTCAAAGGAGCTGCGGGTATATATAAATGGGTCGTATCTTTTCCCACCACCTAATTCTTGGATACCTCTCCTCTCTTCTACCTCCTTTCCTATTTTGTTATCAATTGGGAGGGGGCATGTGCCTAATGTACCATACCCACCCCTTGACATACATCACTGGAGATCATGACACCGAGATAATGAAGTTTAAAGTCGATTCCGGAGAACACGATCTGCGACGAACAATGCAATCATTGATAGTTAAGACGAAACAAAAGGCAACACCTACTTCCAATTCGCAACGGACATATGTTTCTGGTCATATACAGGCCAAAGGGATTAAAAGGACCACTCTGTTTTGATGTCATTATTACTATTTCCTGAATTTACAATTATCATCTGCTGACTGACGAGGAACTATAATCTGAGGTCATTGCCCTCTGCAAACCATTTTCTTATAAATATAGTTTAATTGAGCGGGAGGCTTTCTATAAAAAGGACATTAAAGCTTGGATTTATTAAACAGAACATTTATAGTAAACTCCAGGAATATCTGGAATTACTATTTTATTGAACCCTTATTTTGACAATGAAAGTATCCAGGATGCATATTCTAACGTTGCTGTCCATCTATATTTTAATCGGATCAATGGCGTATAATGCTAATGGAGGTAAGTTACAATCTAATTATATGAATTATGAATTATGTTTTATCTACCACACTGACATTGTGATATCATCTACCACATTGGAATAGTGGTATTGTTTTCATTTTCATCTTAAACAACGTATAGCTGAAAACAATATCGATTACACATGAGATCAATGCTCCGCAATTTAAACATTTTGTTTCATCAAATTTCCCCCTTATTAAACATAAACATCTGCTTTCATTTGCTAGACAAGCAACCTTTTCGAGCTGCTTGCAGACGATTTCTTTCACCATGTCATTGCATGAACAAATCTCACCTTTATCGTTAATCTTTAACCATCATTAAAGATAAAGGTAGTTCTGGTAACGCGATTGATTGTGAAAGAAAAGGTATGGAATGCATCAGAAAAAGTTGATCATGTAGCATGTAAGTATTGGTGTGTACTGCAAGGTTCTGGAGTAATCTTATTCATAACAAATTTGGCTCAGTCCTGGTCAAGTAAAAGGCACACTACACATAAAGATGTATATGGGACAACACAAATGGTGTCGGGGCTATAGTACTACTTGAGTTCCTTATCTTTCTATGCTCATTACTCAGCCAGTAAACATTTTCTTCCAAAATTGTTTGGCATATGACATTTATTTTTTAATCTTGAACATTCATTGTAAGTTCGTTAGATTCTGTGAGAATTGATTTTCTTTTTTTAACCAGAACTCAAGTTTATCTTTGATATAAATTTGTGCAATCATTCCTTCGATCTGATATTGTTCTGTATTGACTGTAGAATATTGTATTTCATGATAAGCCCAGAAGCTCTGAATATTTTAAAAGATACGTGTCTCACCGTGCACTATCTGTCCTATACAAACATTGTGTTAACAATGTTATCGAATGAACTTGGATATGGAATACGAAATAAGGACTGCTTAACACATTATTCCGATAATTAATTTCGAATTGAAATAGTAATCTACGAAATGAAGGGAAAATCCTCTTAAACAATTTTAATTTAAGATAATTTTTCTTTTTATCTTACCCAAATTACTCAAATTATCGTCATAATTTGTAATGATTATTATCATCTTTAACATTTTGTTGTTATTGCTATCATGATCATCATCTTCATTATTGGTTTAAATGTTACTAATAATTGTATTATTATCATAATCATTATTATTATCATTATTATTATCATTATCAATATTATTAACATCATCATCATCTTTATCTTGTGTAATATCATCACCGTTATCATCACCATCATTAGCCATGTTGGTAGCAGTAGTAGTATAGTAGATGTAGTAGTATTGCATCATTATCATCATTATAGCATATGTATAGAAATTATCAATTTGTTTGTTTTATCTAAAAAGGTAATAATATTACCAATTCTATAAAAGAGTAACTAATTATAATCTTATAAATCTGAACAAAGGGTAATAATATGACATTTTTTTAATTTTTTTAATTTTTTTAGGGGGGAGGGGGGAGTTGGCGATTATTTCGGCAGCAGACATTTAGTAGTTTGGAATCATAACACCGGATAATCAATTTCCTACATGGACACACGTAATCGCCTTGGGAAATCGAAAACCTCCCACTTGTCGTATTTAATAATTCGACGCCGCGATAAATCACGCGAGGTGTCAAGTTTGTGTCCTAAAAAGAAGCCATTAAATTATGTGATTTACACCAAATTTGTGTTGATATCAATTTCGTTGTAATCAAAATTGGCATTATTTTGAGCATTACTTTGTCAAGGAATGGTGCAGAGAAAATGCAATTTATTAAGAATTTATTGTGATATTAATTTCATTTTAATCAAAATTGGTTTGGTATATTTTTTATATATAGGGGCACATAAAAGACATTAATGAGATTTAAATCGAATTTATGTCGATATAAATTTCACTTTAATCAAAATTGTTATGATTTTTGTATCATATTTTCACTACAGGAGTAAAAAGAAGTTGATTATGTTTGTATAAGTGCGTCATGTAAAACTTTATGAATCAAAATGTCCACCAATTGGATGTTTCTTGAAGATGGGAATTTAAAGCACGCTAATTTGTAATTGACAGGAAATTTAATGACGATATTTCGTAAGATTCTCTCGATATATTACATACAGATATTATGAAATGGAAGCATAGAAGATTTTAATGCTATTGTATAATTTTGCTTCATGTAGAGTATAATTGTTGGGCTAGTCTTGCAGCTTGTCGACAGTTCAATAGTACTGTACCATATATCTGTTAATGAATAAGAAGACATTTCATACATTCTTCATGGAATGGTAACGAATGGATATTTGTAAACCCCGTATTTAAAAATCATGTTATAACTTGTAACACTTTATGATATCTTTATAGCTGAATGGCAGACATAATCTTATTACTATATATATATATATATTTAAATCGTCAACTTAAACACTTCGGAGCAACAACACAATGTTTGTAATACTCGGAAACATTATAGGGAACAATCTACGAACTCTTTGAATCCTAATTAAAACTAATGGGTAAAGTTTAATGGTCAAACCTGATACGTAAAATTAACAACTAGTCATGAAGTTGTAATGAGGAAAAAATTATACCAAATCTCATTATAAGTTTTTATAGTTTTGTAATTTCAGTTGCTGATTCATCTTCTTTTTCTTCTTCTTCTTCTTACCTTCTTTTTTTCTCCCTCTCCCTCTTCTCCTTCTCCCTCTTCTTCTTCTTCTTCTTCTTCTTCTTCTTCTTCTTCTTCTTCTTCTTCTTCTTCTTATCGTTATTAAACGACACATTCTTCCGCGACAAAAGTTTCCCATCAATTAACCACAGCTGTACAGCGAAGACAAAATAAAGAACGGAGTAAATATCGGATTCTGTGCGTTTATTGTTCTATTCAGGGGCGTCAATCGAGGGGGGACCGGGATGGAAGGATGTAACGCCATTTCAAATGTCATTGTTAAATGAGGGAGGGCAATCAAATCTTTCGACGTGGACGCTAGCAGTTCATTAATCATTACATTAATGACTGAGTGATTAAATACAGACACAAAATTATTGATGAATAAATGAATAAATAAATGAATTAAAACGAATAGATTTAAAAAAATCATTTGAATAAAACGATTTTTTTTACCAGTCGTGTTTATTATAGATAAAAACACCCCTAATAAGTAATAAATATTCAGTTTGGAGAAGACTAATCTTCTCTGGTCCTCTAGAAGTACGCCCCGTGGTCAAATAATTAGTAAGAAATTTCGACTTTTAACATATATCTTGGGTGCAAACTCATTTTGTTGGACCGTGTACAAGAAAATCACGACCTCTGCCGACAATCCTTTGTCCGCCCCTGTTTTGTTGTTGTTATGTTGCTTTGTTACAGTTTCATGGATGTACGTGTTATGTTTGCCAAAGGTGAACTTACATGGAATTTAAACCTTGTTATCTTTGCCAAATATTCCTTCTTAAAAAAATTCACACAATAATAATTCGCCCATGAACAGCATCGTGGAAGATCAGGGTAAGATCTCACTTTAAAAGGAAAAGAGGTCGGAAACTTGTCTAGCAAGCAGGCACGGCCCGGTTCTAGGAGTTTTATTTATATATACATGAATATATGGTAAATTAAACAGTTGAAATCAACCTTGAAAGCGTAATAGTTAAAGCTATCAAGGATCTTTATTACGAACCTTCTCCTTTACGAAATGTATTTCTATAATCGTGAAGGATAAATAACTTTGCGAGTTCAATTATTTGGTATAATTGGGGGCTTTGGGGTTTTGCATTATTTAAGTTTTTAATTTTGTACATGTATTTCAATAAATACCAATGGTAATAAACAAAACATTGAATGGGGGGAGGGGGGGGGGGCTTAATTTGTCTAGGGGGAGGAGGGCTTGTGCTTCTAAGCTCCTCTATAGACTTGCCACTGCAAGAAAGAAACTGAAGAGGAAGTAAGGGTAAAAACGAAACCAAAGTGTTAAACTTCCAATTTTTGTGCTTGCCAAACTAAATATCTATACTAATGTATGAATGACCATACCGGTTAAAAAAGGTACCATTTGCTACATGTGCATAAGCAACAAAGGGACCATCGGCTTCAAGTTATGTCTGAGGGAATTGGTGATTGGCAATTGCTGCTTTTGCCAAAACCACCAACATGATCAAACTGGTTTCGAACCCGAGACCTTTCGACTCCGAGACATTTCGTACTCCTGAGTCGTTATTATACCTTGGAAATATACCTTGGAAGTAGGCATTTAAAGTTAAAAACTTATTTGCCTCTCGTTGACATTCGGATGAAGAATCCATATTTTGACACATGTTTAGTGGCGCTATACAGCAATTGATGAACATGGACAATCGAAGGACTCCTCTGGGTCATATTGATCTTTTCTTGACGACCAAAATGTCAACAAATTGGATTTAAAGCTGTTTAGTGACATGCTCTCCACAACTACAGAGGAGAGGTTGTTCCATTCATTGATACATCTCTGTGAAACTTATTAATTGCCCATGACAACGATCTATTTTGAGGGATCACTTAGGTATTAGGACATTTTATGGTCTCTCTTAGAGAGACCATAACATTTCCGAAGTTCAACTACTTCATGAGGCATATGATGTTTAAACAAACGCTCCCACTGCGGAATTATGTCTATCATTTTAAAGAGGGAAATATTTAGCAAATATTGACGAAGTTTTATCATGTCAGCGTGATGAACAAAGTACATTTCCAGAGATTTGCATTCCATCTTCTTTTAAAAGAGGAAGTTGAGTTTCGGTAAATATGAAAACTAGTTCGCGAGCCTCCCAACTCTTTTATTTCACTTTAAAGTAATATTATATTAGAAATGTCTCCTGAAAAGGTACTGCTTTCAAATGTTCAAATGATCCGATATAGGATGCTAAAGAGGTGAATAGTTTGGACCAAACATTTTTGGGTAGTCCCACATACAAATGACTTCTAGTAGGATCGAGTCAATATCTTATAACTTTTATGATTTCTAAACTTCAAGAAATAAAGCAGTTCTTATTTACTGATCAATCTTTCCCAGTTGCTTCTAGACAATTTCTTTTAAA
The DNA here is from genome assembly GCA_035222895.1 of Strongylocentrotus droebachiensis. Lineage (NCBI taxonomy): Eukaryota > Metazoa > Echinodermata > Echinoidea > Camarodonta > Strongylocentrotidae > Strongylocentrotus > Strongylocentrotus droebachiensis. The sequence goes on from JAVYIG010008154.1 coordinate 20,101, forward strand.
ACATAATCTCATGACCTTAACTAAACCTTGCTTTGAAGGCAGTATGACGACCTTGGTAGTGAGGGTGATAGAGGAAGAGTAGTTTATTATCTATTAAATCTTATGGTATTTTGTTGTTGTTGTTGGGGGGGGGGGGGGGGGGGGTAATACTTAGACTTTCTGTCATTACCGAAAAATGACCGAAGTACAATAACATTAAAGAACAACTATAATTACTCCCTTTTTAACCAAATCAGCAATGTTTATTCATTTTTTGAAGTTTAACAACAACCAACATAATTGTGGTAACAAGCGTTATTTCTTATTGTTTGCATGTTTCCATACATTAAAATGAAAGAAAGGAAAGATAAAAAGAAAATGGTGCTAATACTTGGCCATGCTTCAGGCAGTAATTTCGTAGATTCTAGAATGAATAATCATTTTGTTGATTGTACTGTTTCAGATTTTGATGTCGAATATTCCAAATATGAGTTACTTTGGATAAATGCATATATTAGTTCCTACTGATTAAAAAATAGTTATTTTTAAAAAATCTATAAAACGTTTTTATTTCGCTTAGATGGAAAAAGTGTTCATCAAAACGTAAAGAGGCAGACACCCAATATCAAAGTTTAGGATGGGCACGTGCGTGTCTAAGCAACTCTAAATAAAATATTACGCTAGTTATAAAACTATTCTCCGAATCTTATCTGAACCCAGTTTTGCCATATTCAGTTATAAGATATAAGTCCCCAAGTCTTTCCCCCAAATGAACCCGGCGTGTTTATTTATGTAGCGGAAAACAAACACGTTCTCCTTTTTCCGAGCAAGTAATGACAAGATTACGTAGGCGAAACAGAAAAAGAAAACAAAGGTGTTGGGAGCATCAAAATAGTCGTTAACAAACGAGTGATGAATGATGACAAACTATTTGTAAAAGGAATCAAATAACAAAAGAGGTTTAATAAATCAACACAACCTGTTCAGACCTGCCTTGCATTATCAATAATTATGATCGTTAATTTATCTCTTTTACCTTAAGTTATCAATTAGTGTTGTATATGCTGTACAGGATATACACGATCGAGTATATTGTTGAGTATATCATGTAGGGAGGGGAAGAGGGTGGGGTATTTGTAATTGTTGACGTTTAAGGTGGATGGCCGAAGGGGAAAAAGGAGCCGCGGATATATAGAAATGGGTCGTATCTTTTTCCACCACCTTCTTCCACCCCTCCCATTTATATTTACCTCCCATATTTTCTACCTCCGTTCCTAGTTTGTTACTAAGTAGCAGGGGAGGGGGCATGTGCTCCATGTACCACACCCACCCCTGACCAAAAGCACTGGAGATTATGAATCCGATTTAATGACGTTTGAAATCAATTCCGGAAAACACGATCTGCGAGAAATAATGCAATCATTGATAATAAGACGAAGCAAAAAGCAACACCTACTTCCAATTCGCAACGGATAGATGTTTCTAGTCATATACAGGACTAAGTGGATTAAACGGACCACACTGTTTTTAAGTCATTATTATTATTTCCCGAACTTACAATTATCATCTGCTGATTGACGAGGAACTATAATCTGAGGTCATTGCCGTCTACAAACCACTTTCTAAAAAAAAAAGTTTAGTTGAGCGGGAGGCTTTCTATAATAAAAAAGGACATTAAAGCTCGGATTTATTCAACATAACATTTATTGAACGTGCCAGCATCTTTTTTTCTTTTTAGAGTAAACTACAGGAATATCTGGAATTACTATTTTATTTTTTAGACCCTTATTTTGGCAATGATAGTGTCCAAGATGCATATTCTAACGTTGCTGTCCATCTATATTTTAATCGGATCAATGGCGTATAATGCTAATGGAGGTAAGTTACAATCTAATTATATGAATTATGTTTACCCTACCACACTGACATTGTGATATCATCTACCACACTGGAATAGTGGTATTGTTTTCCTTTTTTCCTCTTAAACAAAGTATAGCTAATAACATTTGCAACTACACACGGGATCAATGCTCCGCAATTAACACATTTAATTTCATCAAATTTCCGAAAGAAGAATATTGAGATACCAAAGGTAATTTCATATACATAACTTCATACCAATAGTAGTTCGGGTACTTACTTGTTATCTTTTCGGTGAGGAGCCGGGTAGACGTACAAAAGATTTTTTCGGTACCGTAAAGTAGCATCGTTTCAAAATCCCTCTTGGTCGCTCCAATTTGGAACAGATGCCCCTTGATCCATCCATAACCCCTCCCCAATATATTTTTAAACCTGGTATAGTTGGTATTCGTAAAGCTGAATAACTTTATCTAGGAAAAAGAAAGGTAAAAAGCAAGATGGACACATGTCTATTGATCAGCTTATTGTATAAAGTTCTCACTAAATTCATCTCTCCCATTTTTACCTCTGGCATGTTTACGTTCGTAATGTTTACCTTCAGCATTTTTAACTCTGACATGTTTATGTTCGTAATTTTTACCTCTAGCATTTTCAAATCCGACATTCTTACCTCTGGCAATTTCTGACATGTTTACGTTCTACTTTCTCCAGTTACCGGAACTGATTTTTTTTTAACGCGATGTCCCTACTTTAAGATAAAAGAAGAACGTTCAGCTACCCCTGAATGGAAGGGGTTGAATATTAATGACAAACCTGTTAAGACATGCTTTGCAACAATTATAAATATTTCACATGCTTCTCCATTAAAGTTAATACACAGTTTTGGTATTGGTCGTGAATTCGGTTCAAAGGAACAAATTGGAAGCATATGCGATTTTACAATATTCAATGATCGTTGTTGCGATTGAAATCGAAATTGTAAATAATAAACTCTTTATGTTGTATAGCTCCCTCTCTAGACTGATATTACTATAGCTTTAAAACATATTTTTTTTATTATTTAACATATTCGGCCAATTTGCTCAATAGTTTTGTTTAATATCTTGAGCCCAAATAAATGATTTGAAATTGATGACGTTAGTTTAATCAAAGAGAGATCGCCTCGCGTCCCCTTGGTTTAATTCATAGCGGCTTTTTTTTTGTTTCATGTAGGGCCATAATTATAGTAATAATAAGAAATTGACAACTCCTAGAAAAAAAACACATTTTTCTCGTCCTTTTTGCCTTCCTCATTTCTCTTTCTCTCCTTTTTCGATTTTTTTAAATTAGTATGTTTTACCACTCGATTTTATTCTTTATTTTTTATTCTTTATTTATTTTTATTTTTTTTTTGGGGGGGAGGGCAGTTGCCATCGTGCCCCCTGTAGCTACGTCACTGGTCTCCAACTTTTTTACATAACCAATTTCAAGAGTTTGAAATACTGCCAGGAAGTAAAATAAGTATAACGGACAAATGAATCATAAATAACTGAGCTAATATGTCATTCTTTGCATTGTTTTTTAAATTTCAGATTGTTACAGGCCAAATTTCACGAACCCGTACGCAATCATTCTAGTTCCTGACCAGCAGACCTACACTTACTATTACCCCATTACAGTCGAATGCTTTGACGGGCATACGTTATTTGGTATACCTGAAACAACATATTGTGGATCCATGATACCCACTTTCTGGGACCCTGATCCATCTGACGGCCTTTGTGAAGGTAATTACAACTTCCATACGAAATAGCATGTTTATTTTACAAGAAAGAAATCTTACTCTTATTTAAGTGACAATTTGTCCAATCAGATTACATTGCTCGTTGCTTTGATTTATTTACCATTACCTTTGCTTGGGAAAGATAATGAACTCCCCAAGTGTTGCGTTATTTATATTGAACTGCCTTTTTTTATGTCATGTGTATATATTTTGTATGTTATTTCATCATTGAACAACTAATTGAAGTGAACTGACTTGAATCGAAGTATGTAACAAGTACTCAGGCGCGTACGCATGATTATTTCAAGGGGGGGGGGTAACATTTTTAAATCGGGCCGAAAATTTCGCATTGACTCAGCCAGCCGCTGAATAACCGGGGGGGGGGGGGGTAAGAGGACACATTTTTTTTTTTTTTTTTAGTCTCGAAATTTGAAAATTTAACATTTTGCTCCGTTGGGGGGGGGGGTAAGGTCGCCTTTTTTAGGTCAGCCATTGGTTTCTTTTTTCTTTCTTTTTTTTTACTAAAAAAAAAAAAAAAAAACAACCAAAGGGGGGGGGGGTTTAGGGGAGTTTGTACACATAAAAATACCAAGGGGGGGGGTTAACCCCCCAAACACCCCCCCCCTGCGTACGCGCCTGCAAGTACTCCTACCACTACTACTAATAACAGTGGAGTCTTGTACAGCGCTCAAGTGTCTGGCACATTGCAACTCCTGTCGGGTACCCAGTGAGTGTGGCAAATGTATATTAACGTCTTGCAACAGACCAAGGATTTGATCTCGTCTTGCCTGATCACTTATAATGTTATGTGAACAAAGAAAGAAGAGAAATAAGAAAATTAACAACACAATGGCAACCCATATATGAGATCATTAAACGGGTTATCACGTACGTCTAAAAGTGTCTAAGTCATATAGCAGGTGACCGGTGGCAGAAAGGGATATTCATGATGATAATAATAGTTAGATCAACTATAAAACGCAGTTACTATATATATATATATAGCGATACAAAATACTAACAGTGCTACTTTACAGACACATAAACAAAAACTATTCAAAAGCTTTTTTAAAAAAGTGCGTTTTCAACATAACTTTGAAGACAGCAATAGATGAGGCATTAAACAAAAATGTCTAGTGCTAGGTTATTACAAAGCTGTAATGGCACAACTGAAAGCGCAGAGGGTCTATTTCTTTGGTGATTATATCAAAATATATATTTATGATTACAGCTCAATGCAACACAACCGATTTATTGGACAATGATATCGTGGTCATGGTGAATGGTAGTCAACAAACTCTGGTCGATAGTCAAACTACAGCCGATTTTTCATGTAAAGGCCCTGGCCAGTCTACCGGTTCAGCATCAGCCACATGCACGAATGGAACGTTTGATTATTCAGCCGAACCGTCATGTTTAGGTAAGTTAATAAGACTAGGTAATATGTTCGCCGTTGGTGTGACTATAAGCGAGAGGCTAAAATTGCTGTCTGCAAATCAGCTCAAACTTTTCTAAAATTAAAGATATTCCCGGGCTCTGATGGATTAAATGACTAATTCAAGCTAAACTGACATTAACTGATCGAGACTAATCGATCGTCGTCACCCTAATTAATGAGGATTAGAAACCAAATAAATGAAATGCATTTAAGTCGCAACATGTTCATAATGTCTTTGTAAAAGGGGGAGTCTATTCTGATATTAAAACCGATTAAAAATAAGAAAGTAATGAATATTTGAAGATGCTCTCAACCAAACACAAATTGGCTACTGTGTGACGTATCTTGCGATCTTCCCTCCCATATACTGTGTACTGAAAAACCTCGAAAATTTACATTTTCCCCCCAAAGAATAAGTCATTCATATCTTCTCCCTGAACATAATAATTGCAAATAGTTTTTGTATACATCCCCTGTATGAAACAAATCGATTCCTTCATGTATAACTAAGAAAATGTCATTTTAATGGAATTTTCTGTATGGAGCCGGAGAGGAGCTCGTAAGGTACGTCACAGTTTTGCCAATTTGTGTTTCACCGATGACAAATTCATAACCTTCCTATATTTAATCGGATATCGCTTAGACTTTTATCATTTTGTTTCCCTCAATTTTCTCCTCGTATTATAACGAAATAATGTCAGGGTGGGCTTCTTCTTTAACTTTTGTCCCTTCCTCCTTACTTATGGTTTACAATGTTTGATTTCTGTTTACTGTTCACATTCTTGCGTTTTACTCTGGCAAGTTAAAGACGAACAACTTCAGTATGTCTGTCCCGGCCCCCCACTCCGTGTTACCAAAATGTCCGGTAAAGGGGTACTTTTCGTGCGACAAAGTCCGGCCCGAGGATTGTAAAAAAAGGGGTGTATTAACTTTTCACCCGGAGATTTCTTTAAAAAGGGAGTGTTTTTTCTTTTTTCTCTCATCTCTTTGGACTCCTGAGAAAATATTCCGAATTTAGGGGGGTACATTGAGCATTTTTCATGATTTAGGGGGTCTCCAAGGCAGAAAAAGCCCGCGAAAGGGGGGTTCGGAAATGTTGGCAGTCCTCAGATAGGGGGTGCTTTCAAAAAGAGGGAACGAGCATATGCGTACCCTAAATAACACTGAGTGGGGGGGGGGGGGCGGATGTCTATACCTAAAATGTTTCATCGCTTGTACTTTGCAGCAGAAGTTAATTTTAGCAAGTTTCCGGTACTACGTGTCGATGTTTCTCTTCAGAAGAAAGAAGTCTGGCGCATGATGGACAAAGTAGAATAACTTTCATGTTCGTTGGACACGAGGCGCCAATTTACTGACGTAGGGTAGCGTTAGCGTCTTGCTCGGCTTTTGACGCTCCTATAGGAGTAAACAACGACAAAATAAACTGTACATGCAAACATTGCGTTGAATTACTGGCGCTTTGGGCTGATTGCATTCACATGCTGGATTGACGCAGGCAATGACGCAATCAAAATGATGCCTCGTGTGGAGATTGTACACGGTAAAGTACAGAATGACCGTGGAGTATATTTGTGGTAATAGTGTATATGCGTTGGTCGATTACCTTCTAACCTGTAGCCTCTATTTTCCATCCAAGCATACTGTCCAGTATGCCTTGACGAGCTAGGGGTAGGTCTTTACTACGATATTGCCGACGACCCAGTTATGAATGAGACCAACACACTCTACTATAGGGACAAAGATGTAATTACATACAGATGTTCAGATGGATACGAAGGTCCAAAAAACCGCACACCATCTGATGACGGTACGAGCACCTGTAACGACGGGTCGTGGGACCCACCTGGAATCCCAACATGCATGGGTAAGTGACCAAATTCTCATTAACCGAAGAATAACATTCATAATTCCATTTTTGGATGAATGATATCTTCAGTGAGTCTTTATCGTACTTCAATGTTTTCTCAAATGATATATATATATATATATAATAATACAATATATATACATACACCTTAATTTCCCTGTTGACTTCTGAATTCTCCCACTCCCATAGACTTATAAAAAATGAATCATTAAATGAATGGACTAATTGGGTAGTTGTAGACAAGACCAAACAACTATACACTGATCCACCTTCTCTTAAACACAAAACAACATTCGTATTCTTCCCGGGAAATATATTTTTCTCCCGACACAATAATCTCTTACAAAATGTTCGAATCATATCTGCCAAAATTGACCAACGTGCGTGGACGAAATTGCCTCATATGAATGCCAATGGTCTGGCGGGTTTAATGGATATCATTGTGAAAATGGTAAGTACACCCAAAGTCGTTTATTAGATTGAAGCAATATCTTAGGAAGAGCTCTTCGCCCAAGAGGAGGTTTACTTCAATCATCGGGTCATCGCTTCGGGTCGGGTGGTCGCGTGAACCGACCTCTTATGAAAACATGCACCTTTATTCACGAAATGTCGGGGATAATGTTTGAAAAATAAACCCCTCTCATCTCCACATGGTTTGGTCCAATTAACCCGACACTTTGTAGAATCCTTACGGCAAATCTATGAAAGGTCGCGTCATCTTCCGCTGTCGTTTCATGAAAGTTCGTGTAACGCGACCACCCGACGCGATGACCTGATGATTCGAAGTAAGGCTCCCATAAAGGCTTTTACTACCACATTATCGTGATAGTATTTTGTTCTTAAAATTATTATAGCTTCGAACAAAGGAAATGCTATGAATCTATATTTGTCATAATTCCAAAATCACTTTATTTGTTAGATTTTTTTAATACAATGTATCTATATTTAGTTTTAATAATTGCTTAAATCTTTGTTTTTAACAAAATCGTCACTTCTCAGTATACGATTTTCTGTTATGGTGTTTGGAAAAATGATGTTACACGGTATTATTGATGTTATAAATGATTGAAATTTGCTTCCATTTACATCGGAGATAAGATCAAATGAATGTTATATATATATATGTGTATTATTATCATAACACATGTAAGGTGCTTAGAATCATTGAGTAAAGAATGATTAATGTTACACTGGTACTAGCATATTTTCTAATGCCCCTTTGAATCCGCCAAAGTTTTTGTAATGCATTTTCCATGTTTCGAAATTTGATCTGTGCTGCATCAATTATGTCGATAGATTGGGTACTAGCATATTATCAAACAAAGCCATCTATACACAGATTTAGGCCAACTCTGTTCGAACTGGGCACACTATGGTGAATACTGCTTTGTTGGGCGCGAACGAAACGAAAGAATAGACGCCAAGTTGTGACCAAACTGAAGCTAGTTGTCCAAGACTCTGTGTTTAGATAGCTTTGCTATCTACGAGTTATCATGGTCAACGAAGACAATTTTTTAATTCGTACACACAGAAATGGGAGGCTACGGACCATATTATTCCAAAAATTATATGCTCTATCCTTTCCTAAATTCTGATACAAATGATATTTAGAGTAAGCATGGAACAAATCGCTGGCGTATAGTCAAATGTTAATATCATATCAAGACTAAATGCCGATTTCAATGCCGATTCATTGAGCATTGATCAGGTAGTTTATCATTAATTATCTTACCATACCTAAGTCATATTCATTTCTCATGTTATGAGGGTCTATTGGGTAGAAACATTACCCCCCCCAAAAAAAATCACTTAATATTTTTTTATGTTTAATCAAATAATGATAAGAATAATAATAGCTCGTTCTTATAGAGCGCTTTTCAGGACCGCAGACCCTCTTCGTTAAAGCGCTTTACCGGTATATATTTTTACCCCGGTAATCGGATACAGTGTTACCCACAAACAATGTATGCACATTTTCAACTTCCTGGGGAGCATTCCAGCCAGGCGTCATTTTTACAAGCACACATGCTAATATAAGCACATTAGCTTCGCATCCTACCATGTACTCATTTAACACCTGGGTGGAGAGTGGCAAATGTAGATCAAAATCTTACCAAAGGACATTAATGCCGCTGCGGGACTTGAACCACATTTCTAATCTTGAATAAGTAAAAGAAATATAATTTGTGTCAGTCGGATTTTTTACATTTTATTGCGCTACTGATATTACTTATATGTTAATGCCTATATGTTTTCCCTTTGGTCTCAGCTAGCTCTGTCTTTATACCATTTGTATAAACAATAATTGGGGGCAAAACTCATGATGGTAGAATCACTTAAATTCATGTCCAAAATATGAGGAATACTAGCATTTTTAATAGTTTAATAAGTAGTACTGAATTATCATGAATGACAATTAATTATTATTCTTTAATGTAACCTGCTCGCTTTCACAGTAATAGGTGCTACAACAGAAAGGACGACAGGTATCACGGTATCAACCAGGATCAACGTCCGAACCTGTTCTAACGACTGATGATCTAGACGTGACAACGATGGAACTAACGACACCTCCGACGTTACCAGAGACAGAAAAAACGCCTATTACTCCATGTAAGTCAGGCACATAATACCGCGCTGAACATCATGGTAATCCATTGTCCTATAGGGACCTTTCTTACGACAGTTGTATGTATACATTAAATTATCAACATACCCTCAACCCCCACAAAATACAAGAAAACAGTATTACATAGCAAGAGGTTTAGGGTAAAGTGTTTCGTCCAGAGTTTAAGTTAAGAGTTTAAGTTACTGTAGGATATTGAGTACAGACCCATTGTTGCCAGAGTATTATGTTGTATGACCGTAACAACTCGTAATATTCTCTCTTCGTAGTGCCGTGCGGAGGGGAATGTAGAGCAACCCAGGTGTGTAATGCAGAGAACAACTGCGAATGTAGACCATACTACTACGAAGATGAAGAGGACCCAGAAAACCCGTGCAAAGGTACAGTACTATTCGTGAATTCAGGTAGTGTCGGGAGATGAGGGTACGTGCCCCCTCCCCACCCCTCAGCCCAGGCCAAAAGAGGACAAAGAGCAAGACAATAATTAAGAATCATATGCTGATGTCCTTTTGTTTCTTTCTCCCTGTCCCCCTTTATGTTTCGCTTGTCACATAATTGTTTGGACGTGTGCTTCCCCCATCCCTCGGCCAGATGATCTTGATTTGCCACTGACTATTAACCCTTTACTAGCTTTCGTCAATTGATGTGTTCAAACACTGAACTGCCAAAGTCAACTTTTGTCACACTTAAAGTAACCAAACAATGTGACACTCTAGAGTGGAATCAAGAATAGAGGCAGGTCCGAAATACCATAACCATTTAATCTTAATTATTAATAAAAATAAATATTTCGATAATGCAAGAGAAAGAGTGTGTTCTTCTCCATATCTGCTAAATGGAGTACAAAATCACGTATAACAGTTTTCCTCCTAAAATTATAACAATTTTTATCTTTTGCCTCTTAAATTTGTTAAAATATCAGATATTTCTTGATAACCCCTAAAACGGTACTGTCTAAAGTCCTTTGTAAACTTGTACAGACGTTCAACTATACTTTGATATGGATTGGACCAGAAAGGCATTTAATAATAAACGTAATAATATAACATATATTATCGTTAAAATATTATGATCATACATTTTGTAATAAACTATGATAATAATTATAGTAATGAGTATTTATCAACAAAATATTATTATGATTATTATCATGATTATTATTATTAATATTATAACCTTTTCTTTTCCAGAACCGGAGAGTTTTGATGTGACCCATTACAATCACTGAAGTCAACAGCACAAACGCAGTATACAACGTTGAATTGGAAGATCCATCAAGTCCGGAATTTAAAAAGCTTGAAATTGATGTTTGTGAACCGGTAATTATTGATTTGTCATCACTTTACAAGCACCATACCCTGCCCCACTTTAAATGAAAAAAAGAATGTGATCATAACACAGGAATATTCAAGCAATTTCTACATTTCTAAAACCTGTAATTGCAGAAAAGTTCATTTATTAGTGTAGTTTTGGAAAAATAATGCTCAAAAGCGTTTTTGAAAGTTCAATTTAAAAGAAGATCCAGAAGGCAGAAAAATACGATAAACAGAATGGCAAAAGTTTGGAAAAAATTGGACCAATAATGAGAAAGTTATGAATTCTTGAGCAATGAGATCACTATGTCTATGTGAATCTCAATTTTGCAGTTTGGCCAGCGGATTGTGACGTAGTCGTGGATAACTGTCCTGTTTGTTGTGCACGAAAATATCTATAATTTTCTTTTTTCTCCCCAAGTGCCTTCCCCCTTGGGACACTACTAAAAACATATTGTGGATAGCTATTATCACAGGTCCTCTAAAGAAAATATTCGCTCCTGAGTCATATGTTTCCAAAAATTGAAATTGAAGTCATTTTGTGTGTTGGAACAAATGTGAAAGAGACATAACCGATTCATTTCATTAGAAGAGCCAACTTTCAAAAAAATCATAACTTTCGAAATTTTTGTCCGATTCCATTCAAGTTTTCACAAGTCTACTTCTCTGACTTATGTGCTTTCCTCTTGAGTTTACCTACTATCAAAGTTATATTTCTTTAAACCATCAATCAACTTGTTTGATGCTATCAATGGCCCCTCCTGTAAGTTTATATACGTATTTCAGGGAACACAACATAATCAAGTAGTAAATTGGGCTTAATTCGTTCCATCGGGTCATTGCATCGCGTCGGATTGTTGGGCTACACCAACTTTTGTGAAAGCATACCGTCATATTAAAGAAAAGTCGGCTACTTCACGTTGTTGGGTTACAAGATATTTTGTGAAAACAAGCCCATACAATCAGACAATGAAGAAAGGTCGATTGCTAGACTTTTTACGAACTCTTGTGAATCATTCATTTTGTATTAAAAAAAAATTGTTTATTTAAACCTGGACCCAGCACTTTGGCGATAAGAGGGGTGTATTTCACAAACTTTACACCTGACCCTTCGGGAATTAGGGCTTGATTATTCACGAAAGTTCGTGTATTAACCTGAAGACGCGAATCCCGATGGAACGTAGTAAGCCAGCAAATTGTGTACATGCAATTACGGACATGAGATATATATATTTATAGAAGCAATATTCGACACACTTATTTTGAATACGGTATAGCTACACAAAACCCCTAACATCCAGGGCAAAACAATTGTCGGTGATTAATACACTTTAAATATCCAGCTTAATGACATGAGTCACTTTAAACATTAACACAAAAAGAGTTAAAATTTCCCAATTCATTAAGAAACCGGTAAGCTTTTTCCCCAACCAACTCTTGGGTAGTACACTGCCCTACAAATGTGAATTTTTAGAACATTTGAAGTTAAATGATGATCGTCATGGGGTAAAACATAATCCAAGCTAGGCCAGGCGCGGATCCAGGATTTCTTAGGGGGGGGGGGGGGGCCCAAATTTGAAATTATGCGAGCCAAATATTGGTACGTAACGGTGACCAACAGTGACGTAATGCGGGGGGGGGGGGGGGGTTCGATGCAGGGAGGGGCGAGTTTCCCCCTCCCTCCTCCGCGAAACGCGAAAGCTTTGACGTTTCATTAAACTATTAGAGAAAGAAGACGTTTCGTTGTACCGTTCTCGAAAAAAAATTATCTTCTGAAATTATTTTTCCTCATCCGCGCAAAGCGCGGAAAATTTTACGATTTATTAAATTATTAGAGAAAGAAGATGTTTCGTTGTAGAGTTCTCGAAATAATCCTCGTCTGAATTTAGATTCTCCCCCCCTCCCGCGCGAAGCGCCGAAGCTTTTACGTGTCATTAAATCATTAGAGAAAGAAGACGATTCGTTGTACCGTTCTCGACTCCTAATCCTTTTCTAAATTCAGTCCCCCCCCCCACCCTCCCCCCACCCCTCCCCTCCTGCGCGAAGCGCGGAAGCTTTGACGTTTCATTAAACTTTTAAAGAAAGAAGACGATTCATTGTACCGTTCTCGACTCCTAATCCTCGTATGAATTTAGTTTCCCCCCCCCCTCCCACGCGAAGCGCGGAAGCTTTTAAGTTTCATATGATTATGAGAGAAAGAAGACGAATGGCTATACAGTTCTCAGACTCTTAATCCTCGTCTGAAATCACGTTCCACCCTTCTGCGCGAAGCGCGAAAGCTTTTAATTTTCATTAAATCATTAGAGAAAGAAGACTATTCTTTGTACCGTTCTCGACTCTTAATTCTTTTCTAAATTCAGTCCCACACCCCCCCACCCCCTCCTGCGTGAAGCTTTGACGTTTCATTAATTTATTGGAGAAAGAAGACGATTCGTTGTACCGTTCTCGACTCTTAAATCTTGTGTAAATTTGGTCCCACCTCCCTCCCCCCTCCTGCGCGAAGCGCGGAAGCTTTGACGTTTCATTAAATTATTAGAGAAAGGAGACGATTCGTTGTACCGTTCTCGACTCTTAATCCTCGTCTGGATTCAGATTCCCCCTTCCGCGCAAAGCGCGGAAGCTTCTACGTTTCATTAAATAATTAGAGAAACAAGACAATTCATTGTACAGTTCTCGACTTTTAATCCTCGTCTGAGTTCAGTTTCCCCCCTCCCGCGCGAAGCACGGAAGCTTTTACGTTTTATTAAATTATTAGAGAAAGAAGACGATGCGTTGTACCGTTCTCCACTCTTAATCTTTGTCTGAATTTTAAAGATGTTCTTCGTCTGCTCCTTTTTCTTTCTACGTCCTCTTCATTTTCTCTCCTTTTTTGTTTAGAGGGGGGGGGGGGTAGTGATTGTTTGGGAGCCGCCCCTACTGCCCCCCTGGCTACGCGCCTGCGGTCAGATTAACACATTTTGATACCTTATCCGACCCCGGAAGCTCAGACAATTAAGGCAATAAATTACGGTCAGATAAGCATTCCGGGGACCGCCTTAGGGCCCCTGGTGGGGTCGAGGCTGTGGAGCCCCCGGAAGCTCATGGTTTTTAGGCGTTTAATTACTGTCAGATGAGCATTTTTTTATAATCCTTATTTTTTTGTTACACTGGCAGGACACTTAGGCGTGGGGTCAAGGGGGCAAAGCCCCCAAAATCAGGGGTTTTAGGCATTAAATTACCGTCAGCTGAGCATTTAAGGGCCCGCCTTAGGGCCCAAGGTTGAATCCAGGGGGCAGAGCCCCTGGAAGCTCAGGGGTTTTAGGCGTTTATTTACGGTCAGATGAGCATTTTGTTATAATACTTATTATTTAGTGACACTGGCAGGACACTATTTGGCGTGGGGTCCAGGGGGCGGAGCCTCCCAATTTTTTGTAAGGGGTTTTAGGCATTAAATAAACGTCAGATGAGCATGGAAGGGCCCACCTTAGGGCCCTAGGTGGAATTCAGGGGGCAGAGCCCCCGGAAGCTTTGGAGTTTTAGGCATTTATTTAATCACGGTCAGATGATCATATTTTGATGCCTCATTATTTTGTTGACACTGGCAGTTAACTATTCTTTCTTTCTTGCTCCATTTCTTTCTTATTTCTCTTTTATATACTTTTTGTTAAAGTGTGGGGGGGGGGGGGGGCTCGAGGCTCCCGATTCCCGCCGTTTCTCGGGCCCTGACATGTAGGAATCTCAAAAATCATATTTCTTGCCTGGCTGTAAATTTAGGAATTTGTCATTTTCCAACAAACGCATAAAAAAGTATAATTTACTAAAAAGTGAGGAAAAATCTCGGAAATTATGTAATTTCAGCATTATTTGTAATCCACAATTATGAAATTAGAAATAAAAACACGTTTGAATTTGATTCCCCCCCCCCATCAGTACGCCAGTATCTCCTCGTTTCCTTATTTCTTTCCCTTTCCTTCTTTTTTTTTTTATTCGGGGGGGGGGGCAACAGCTTGGGAGGCAAGGCCTTTTCGACCCCCCCCCTGATCTCCTTCTTCCCCTTTTTCTTTTCTTCTTCCTCTTCTTTCTTTCCCTTTCTCTCCTCTTTCCCTTTTCCTTCTTTCCTTTCTTCTCTCTTTTTTTTGTTTTTTGTTTTTTTGCCGGGGGGGGGGGGCCAAGGCCCGCTCGGCCCCCCCCCTGGATCCGCGCCTGAGCTAGGCTATAATATTGCCCAAGTTGCGATTTTTACTCATTGTTTCTTCTTTCATTGAAGAGGACCACACAAGGCTAGTGATTTCTTGAATTATTTTAGAGTAAATTATCGTCAGTAAAACAATTAACCCACGATTGATATGTACATTTTCTATTTTCTATTTAGTTTGAAGAAATATACAAAAATGTTACGGAGTACAAAGACTGTCGTGTACTTGAATTCAGTAACGGCAGCATAATTGTAAACTACGTATTGACGTTTGCTGAAAACTCAACACAAAGTGCGTCGACTGTCAATAATACAGTGCAGCAAGAACTTCAGAATCCCAACGGTTCGTTTACCGGAGCCTATGAATTTGATGATTCGTCCCTCGTTGTTGCACGTAAGACTTCTTTCCTTGTCTTTGATAGGTTCATTCTACTGCGGCGTTTTGAGAGTGAATCACAGCGAGCAATATCTATGAGTCAAAATGTGCCAGTTGCCACAACATTAAGCAACAACCCTGAGCCCCCACCCCCCCCCCCCCAAAAAAAAGAAGATAAATGTGCTAAAACCATGCCGGATAGTGTATCATCATAAGAATGTAGGCCTAGTGGTGTTTCACACAAAGAAGATCACCGTCGCTTATGCTATGGTCACATTAACCAAAAGTAGCCTGCTCGGCGGCCGAGCGGCGAGTTTTTAACCAATTCTGCCCGGCGGCTGCTCGGCCACCGAGCGGCGGCCGCCCAGGCACCGCTCGTTTTTAGAGCATCGCTCGTTCACCACTGAAGTTTAAGCGCGGAGTTAAAATTTGGGCGGCGCCTGCTCACTTTTCACTCGCCGCGCAAAATACGCTCTTTGCCTGGGCGGTCGCCGCCCGGGCACCGACCTAATTGCTGGGCGATGCCTAAATTCCAGCAGCGACCGAGCAGCCTACTGATCGGTCGGTCGCTGCTCAGATTTGTGACCATAGCTTAAGTTATTATTAATAGTCACCATCACGGCTACATGTTGTTTTCCTAAACTTGTAATTCCGAAGATTCGTTTCTCCCGAAGGTTTGTAATTCTAAAGCTTCGTTTTCCGAAGGCTCACAGTTCCGAAGGTTGATGATTACGAAAATGAAAAATAGTTCATGATTCAGGAAATGAAATGGGGTTCAAAATTCCAAAAATGAAATAGTTTTCATTTTCCTTAAATGAAGAATGGTTCATAATCTCTGAATGAAAAAGGCTTCATGATAACGAACTTCAAGGTTCGTAATTCCGAAAATGAAATTCAGTTTATAGAATTACAATACTTCGTAATATTGAACCCAAATCCATTTCCAGACTTATGAACCTTCGGCATAATAAACCTTCGGAAAAAACAAACCTTGGGAAAATCTTGAGTATCCCCCATCCTTATTCATCACTTGTATTCTTATCGTATTGAATTTCCTGTCTTTCTAGCTTTGGACGAATGCATTAAAAAGATTGACGATTGCGACCCCGAGAATGCAAACTGCACAGACCAAGGAGCAGATGGATACACCTGCGAGTGCCGTGAAGGATTTGATGATGTCGGAATTCCCAAATCATTGCCGGGACGAGAATGCATGAAGTGTTAGTATTTGGGAATGATAATGCTAATAATAATAATGCCAATAATGCTAATGCTAATAATGCTAATAATGCTAATGCTAATAATGCTTATGCTAATAATAATAATGATGATAATAATTATAATGATAAACATATAGATAGCGTTAATAATATGACTTTTTTGTTTTAACCCAGAGGAACCTCATCATTCGTAAAACTTTTCTTCCTGAGGGCCCTACATATCATTACCCCGGCTTTAGCCCAACTACCATGAAAAGGCGCCCAAGCATTCAAATAACTTGTTCCTATCCTATCGGAGACCCATTTACTACCCCTGGGTGGATAGTGGCAAGTGTAGATTTATACATTGCCAAAGAACATTAGTGCCGCAGTGGGACGTAATATTGTTTGGAAAATTCTTAAGTATACTTATCCCGTACATTACCTACACTCCAAAAATGAGCCCTACTGTAGCTTAACTCGCACAAAATGTTAAGGAAAATTGCGTATCTGATAGTTAACGAGTTAAATATTTTATGATCATGTGTACTTTGCGAGCCATTTGTTACCTTAAATATCTTGTCTTCCTCTCCTCTCCCTCTCCACCTCCTCCTCGTACTTCTTCTTCTTAGTAGTAGTAATAGTAGAAGGCATATATTTAATAACCACTGTAGTATAGTGGTAAATGAAGTGGCATCATATACATATTAGACTCTTAAACAATATACTGTTCTTCCACGATTGATAGTCATAAACTTAAAATATAATTTCGAATATATATTTTTTCATCGTTGTAGCGACCGAACCCCAACCAACCGAACCCCACCCGACCGAGCCCCAACCTACAAATCCCCGAACTACTGCGGAGCCAGAGGAACCAGGCGTAGGTGTGTATCCTAATATTTTTTTTAAATCTTTTTAGAAGAAAAAGAGTAAAATTCCTGATTTAAAATAAATGTATAATATTATGCCTAAGCAAAAGCGGACCCGGGATTCATATAAAAAGGGGTCCGATCCCCATCAAAAATCCTGGTAATAATTTAAAAAAAAAGAAAAACAAATGGGTAGGGCAATTTCTAAAACTCACTGAAAAAATTAAGAAATAGAGAATCTAATTGGAGAAAAATAAATAAAAAGGGGTTTCGGAACCTTATTGAATCAAATTGAATTGATTTTTTTTTCTTCAGCAGCAACATACAAATCAAATTACATTTCAGCAATATAACATAATTATATGAAATATAACAAGTTTTCTGAATATGTATACAATATAAAAATAATAAATGATGACATTAGAGCAAAATTTAGTTAATAACACAAAGCCAATAATAATTGTTCATTTAGGAGGAGAGAGAAAGAAAGAGAGGGAGAAAGAGAGGGAGCGCAGGAGGAGGAGCAATATGAGGAGCGGGAGATGTAGATAATGAGAAAAAAAAGAGAGAATTAGAGTAACATTACTTCTTGTAATCCCCCTTCAGAGCCTTGGAAGATAGCAGTTGGCGTAACGGTGCCAATTATTGCAATCATCATTGTGGGGTTGACGTGTTGGCAGTACCGACGTCTACACCGGACGTCGACGTCGGTGGTGACCAAATCGCAGACGATTCAGTATAGCGACGACACAAGTGGTTCTTCGTATCCTGAAGCCATCAAGCCTGGAAGTATGACGATCATGAATGACTGTGACACGGTGCAGGAGGTAAGGGTGAAACAATTCTCGATGACTTTTAAAAATCATAACCCTTCCAGGCCAGGAATTGGTACCATTAACAATAATATTTTTCTGTAATTGCTAGATTTTCCTGAAAAATGTAATGTCTCTGTAAACAATAATAACTTTGAACCTCTCGATGTGTTTCTATTTTCAGGATCCTTATTTTTCTTTTTAAATTCCTGGCATGAAACACATAATGGTCATGCTTTAAAAATGGTCACGATAAGTGCAAAATAAAATTGGCACTGTCTATTCATGCATATATTATATTTTCGGGCTCTGAATTGAACATTACTGTGCCAAACCACATCATGTGGAATGATTGTCTCGAAAAAGATTAAATAAATAGTTACTTATTAAAAGGGGTATATTGATATTTGGTAAAGGCTCTTTACCCTCACATGTGACTCCTCAGGTTAGATTCGTATTGAATGGTCGTTTGTGTATCCCGGCCTGAAACGACAAGGTGTTTTGTCCATATTTCCCCTTCTCGATCCAGGTGTATTAAAGATACTATGTCCCTTTTGCAGCCAACATAAAATTCTTTAGAACTTTGCAGGAATTACGAATATGTCATGTATGTCCTATCTGTGAAATTTAAACGTTAGCAGTATCTTAATATTCAAATTATGCAAGGAAACCTGTTTACTTGCTAGACTTCACTGTCAGACAATATTGAGTGACTGACTGGCCTTTTCTCCTTTGGTAATAACATACATAACATGAGCAGTAAAGGGTACATGAGCATTCGTCTACATCAATAGCCCGCTTCTTGTAATGGCTAAAATTAAACTGATTCAACCTTTGCGCAGCATGAAATGTACGATCATTCGGTACAATGGTCTGAAAATCAGACTATTACGTCGATTCGACAACTAATAGTCGTTATTTTCCCACTTAAGGACATTTTCAAGCCCCCCCTTTTTTTTAGGGAAGTTCTAAATCAGTATTATCTTTCAAAAGGCGTTGGAATTCAACCTTTTCATTATTTTCCCACTTAAGGACATTTTCAAGCCCCCCTTTTTTTAGGGAAGTTCTAAATCAGTATTATCTTTCAAAAGGCATTGGAATTCAACCTTTTCATTTTTTGGCCCGCATATGGGACATAGTATGTTTAAATCATGTAAATGATCACCTATCAATCATGGTGAGTTAAAGGATGCAGGGCCTGCTAGAAGAGCGAAAATAATTACATGTGGCTATCCCGATCATATTGGACTGAATTATCATAAACTTATTAGTCTTTTAAAAACAAGCACTCAAAATGTATCAGATGATGTGTTTATTCTTTCTGTGCTTATTTTTTTTATTTATTTATTTATTATTTTTTTTTTGTTTTTTTTTTGGGGGGGGAGGGGTGATGACTGATCAACTTTGAATCAAGGCACAAGTACATCATTCCATGTTTGAGGTAACAGTGTTCATCATACCACCATAATTTTTTCACCCGTAGGTGGTTCTACCTTTGGATGATATTCCTCTTAAGGAAGAATCCAACTTCGTGTCGGACAAGGACTAGGGACCAACGCAAATACTCCAAATGGTCTACTTCCCCAACGACTACGCCGGGTCGGCATCGTACGACAAACGACCCGCTAGGAAGCATCAATGTATACATCATCAAGTTAAAAGCCGATACAATTCCAGATCGAAGTGATCCCTTAAACCGACTCCTAAAAGAGTGGATTTCCACTCCTCTACATTTGCCGAGTACTTTTCAGCTGTGTGATGATAGTTTTTCTATACTTGCAATGTATTAATGTATCATGTTTCTATAAAATGAGCTCGCATATCGTAACATAACTCCGTTCTTTGCCAATATATGTATATAACTGTAATTAGGAGATATCGTTGGATCTTTTATTATTATATTTACTGAAGATTTGTGAGCTATAAGAAAAAAGATTAAAGAAGGAACCTGCGTTGCATCTTTTTAAGCGGTATTGGGTCATATAAACCCCGTTCAGTTATTGATTTAAAAAAAGTTTTATTCAATGTAGGATTCTGGCATTGTTGAATCACTGAGTTTTTCCGGCTTCGCACATGGATACCCTTTTTCTTTTTAAACAGCGCCTTCCTTTTGAATTGTCGATACAACACGATCACAATGACTTTCGATAAATCAACTCATGGACAATGTCTGTACATTATATCCCATATGAAGGTTGTTCGAATAACGTTTTCTTAACATAATACAGTAGGATTGGACATGGTTATTGAAATTTCATTGGGTTTATTTCTTGAAGGTTATCTAAAACGTACCTACTTGAAAGACTGACTTAGTTATTTCTTATTCCTAAATGCTTTTTGACCACTAAGGACCTACTCATCAGTGTGTTTGCTGTGAATGTGTGTGTGCGTGTGTGTACGTGTGTGTGTGAGAGAGTATTTGTATGTTCTATAAACTGTAGCTTAGTATTTCCATCCATTGTATAATAATACGACACATTATTTTTTACTGTAAATATATGTATTTTGTTGACAAGAGGGCCCCGCCCACAAGCTTAGCCTCTAAAGGGGTCCTAAAACTATTCAGTTTATGATGTAATCAAGTTAGAATATAATAATGATTTTCTGATTGATCTACTATTACCAGTCTCTATTTTTATGTAAAGATTATATCATGTTTTGTGTGGTTTTGAATAAAATGAACTGAACTGAAAGTCCTTGCGATCATATCATATGAACCGATATTGTTTTAAAAGATATTTAAGAGGAGATAGTAATTAAAAGCCGGTGTGACCGTGGAATTTTTTGAAATTATTTACAAACGAAAATCTTTGTTCACATGTTATCAATGTGTCATAAATTTCGTGTGTATTGGTTAAAAATCATTGATTTGGATTGTTTCATGAGTTTATGTATTTGTCATGAAAAAAGGTGGCTCTATGAATAAAATATAAAATCATTCTCAATGATATATAAATGTATGTATATCATAATAACGAGTTATTATTTGGTCAAGGCGTAACCCTTGACCAAAGTCTAAGTTGGACACCACACATATTGAATGTGACTAATAAGATTAATCGGGCTATTGCATGCACTAGAAGGATTAAGAGTTATTTAAACCAAAGCCTACTGAAACATCTTTATTACTCCCTCATTCTTCCACATATAGATTACTGTGCAGTTGTTTGGGGCAAGTGCAAAAAGAAAGATTTACTCAAATTACAGAGGACGCAGAACAGATATGCAAGATTAGTCCTTAATGCAGACTATCTAACCCCAAAAGACATCCTTTTAAGCACTCTTCAATGGCAAAGTGTTGAAAATAGAATCAACTACCACTACTGCATTTTCGTCTACAAAATACTGAATAATCTAGCCCCTTATTATTTAGAACCTTTTGCTTACAAACGTCCAGTTTACTATGTTACTCGTCATTCTACCTTAAATCCCTTATTTATCCCGAAACCCAAGACTGAATTTAAGAAACGATCTTTTTCTTTCATCGCTCCAAGCATCTACAACAATCTACCGACTGATATTCGCACGGCAACTTCACTCCAAATGTTCAAAAACCAAATTAAATCACTCCCTCCACTTTAATGCATGCACTGGTACCTAATGTTATATCATGACTTATTACAGTTAGTTTTGTTTGTAGTTGTGTAGTCTGTAGTCGTTTTATTTCTTACTTTTTACCCTTTTGATTTTATGTCTGTTCTTTATGGCATGTGTATTTGTATAGGTATTTTGTATTGTATCAATAATATCTTAATGGTTAATATTTCAGGCCTTATGTTCATTTTGATCTAGTTTTTAAGTTGTTTTAGTTCTCTTATGGTATGTTGTTTATATAATGTCTTTGTTTTCTACAATGTATTATATTTTTTGTAAATCTTTGTATGTACAGGGCTCTTTTGTAAAGCAGGCCTCTGGCACTGAAAAGACTACCCTGTTTTTAAATAAAACTGAATAGTTATAAGTTAAAATTTTGGCAAACGACGCTGGATATACTCAATTATGTTTTATTTCCACACAGAAAAGGAAGGGCTACCCCATCTACGTTAAAACATGATTATGTTGTCTACCAGATAACCTGTTGCCTTTGGAATCGGCGTGTGTCAGTTTGGCGGAGTGATCAAGCGACGAGAAGGCCCACTCTTCTCCTTTGAACAACCGGTACCAGTTACCCCATCTACGTTAAAACATGATTATGTTAACTCCCATATAACCTGTTGCCTTTGAAATGCTTTTACAGGAATTATTATATTTCTCTATTTTAAGATATCATTTAATGAAGTGAATTATGATTGGGATGGGTAATTGCGCATTCAGGATATTTTAGTGACAAAAAGAAAAGATTTCAGTCAGTTTGTGAGATATGAGAATCGACTTCAAACTTGTTTGAAAAGTAAGAGTAGGTAAAAGAGAGAAACAGAAGAGATAGAGATAGATATAAGGAGGGAGGGAGAGAAAGAGAGAGAGACAGAGAGGCAGAGACAGACAGAGAGAGAGAGAGAGGGAGAGAGAGAGAGAGAGGGGGGGGGGTGAAGGAGGTGGTCGCAAAGGCATTACGAACTGTTTTCCTAGTATGCAATATTAAAACTTCATATGTTTCGTATTTGACAGAAATTGGTGGGGCCTATTTATTTGGCAAAAGGTAAGATCATAGTAACATACAATACATCTTTATTTACCCAGGTTGGTGTCATCAGTGATTAAAACCGCTCCCACTGAGGGCCCGGCAATCACAGTGTTTGCCCAGTAAAGTTTGTTTAACGTACTCTTATAACTAATTATGGTTCAGTAAACATTCCCTATTTATAGCCATTTGGTCACAATGTATGATGTTTTTTTCTCTTTTCAAGCCTCGTACATTTCATTGGATGGTCAATTGGCCTCCATACCAGATCGTTGATTACCTTTCATCAAAAATGTGTTTGACTGAACACCTGTCATGAGATTTACTTTTTATGTCATTAAAGTACTATTTTATTTTTATGTGGAGGGCAGTGGCAATCATGGGGAAAATATTATAAACAACAATTTCAGCAGAAACAAAACTTTAACAAAAAGGAATATGGTTAAAAACAAACAAACAAACAATAGTAGGCAGGAAAATAAACACCTAAAGAAATCTATGACCTAGAGATCGCAAGCCTTCACTGAATGTGATTTCCAGTAAATACACAATACGCACACACAAACACACACACCACATACGCGCACACTCACACGCACACACACGCGCACCCACACACCCCGCTCTACATCCACACTCACATTGACTTTTCATCCCAACGCTCTTAATAATGCAGACGAGTAGCAATACAATTGTTAAAAGGACTCACATTTAGGGATAAGGGATAACTTCCTTTGGAGTTGGAACCGCTCAAGTCATAGTGGAATCCACTCCAAGCATTGGCTGCATGACTCATTTTCAGAGTGTATTCCACTACTTTTGAGGATCGATTTACACTCCAATCGAGAGTTCAAAATATACCTGTGCCTGTGTATGAGGTCTGCAGCACCATCATTGTATATATATTTTTTGCCTGTCCAAATACAATATCTTGCATTAGAAAATTCCCGTCGTGAGACGATCGCATAAAACATTGAAGAAATCAGCTTGCGAGCAATTTAAATGCCTTATTCGTAGAATTGTGGGCATATTACGTAATGACATGCAATATTTGCTCTTTCTACAGGTCAAGTACGAGACTCTAAAAATTACCCTAGGATGAGAGTTTTGAGGTCGTGGCCTTCTGTACCACATGTCCTGAATTAAGAACAACTGTAAAATGTATTTGTTTTTACTTAAACGCCATTATTTTCACGAAAGCCAACGCGACGGATTAAGGCGAGGGAAAGGGAAAGTAATTTTGTCTTCGTCGTTCGGGCAAAGATCTGATTTTTGACAAAATTTGTGATATCAGGTTTCATACGAAGATGGGAGTGCACGTGCGAAACACAATACGGAGAATGGAGTAATTACAAACTTAATTGTTGCACGTCACTTTTCCATCCTTCATGCAATATTAGAAGGGAAGAGTAATGAGCAATAATGAGATCTTACAGTGGGTCAACATAACCCCCCCCCCCTCCTCCACCAAAAAATAAAACAAAGAGAGAGAGAAAGATATTTTAAAAAAAAAAGGAAAGAGAGAGAGAGAGAGAGAGAGAGAGGAAGCGAGAGAGAGAGAGAGCGAGAGAGCGAGAAGATGGAGGGGAGAGAGATGTGTAGATGTAGAAGAGAGGAAGGCTAACGAAATATTAATGGAGGGAAAGACTGACTGGGATTCGGTAACATTGTTGAAGGTTTATGACAAAACTGCGTAATTATTGTATGAAATGTTACTTATTATATTCCTTCTACTGCACTAACCCTCTAACATGCAAAAATTCCTGAAAAAAATTCTTAAACCACAAGGATATTATTGGTTTTCTTTGAAAGCGTCACTGTGCAACACCCTCTAACAGTAAATTCTCCTAACCATTTTTGAATTTTCGCAACCGATTTTTATTTTCTTCATGAAAATAAGACATAACACAATATTTTAAATATATTTCAAAACTGAAATGTCTGGAAAGGTATATAGAGCCAATTGATTGCTTTCTGACGATTTACGTTCACGTAAAATGTAATTTAGTTTGGAGAATTAAGGAATCGATTTGATCAGTCTTCCTCAATTGTTATCATTAATAATGGTCCGTTTTCACTTTCAGATTATCTTTAACTGTACATCTAACATTGAAATCACTACCTTAGCACCATTTTCTCTTATCTGAACAATTTTACCAAGTCCGGCCTGTCTATGCAATTAAATTCAGTTAACCTACATTTAATATTTTCACTTGATATTAATCATGGTCACTTAAATTAAAGTCTGAATTTTGATACTTAAATGTTATTCGCTATTAAAGGTCGTTTTCTACATTACGAACAAAAAATCCATGTAGCATTTCTAAAATAAGGTAGCCAAATAAAAATCACGTCATGCACTAAAATACAAATTTACAAAAATCATCAACACAATTAACAAGACAAGAGCAAAGTAAATTTTGTATTTGATTAATTGCACTGCGCCATAAACGTCATAAATTGACGAATACCTGAGGCCGCGCCATTATTTTGAATGCCCATATCATTATTATTATTATTGCCAAAAGTCACCACTTTCTATCAAAAATATAAATGGATAAGGTTATATACCTTGGAAATATACCTTGGAAGTAGGCATTTAAAGTTAAAAACTTATTTGCCTCTCGTTGACATTCGGATGAAGAATCCATATTTTGACACATGTTACGGGCGCCTTGCAGCAATTGACAAACATGGACAAGCGAAGGACTCCTCTGGGTCAAATTGATCTTTTCTTGCCGACCAAAATTACAACAAATTGGATTTAAAGCTGTTTAGTGACGTGCTCTCCACAACTACAGAGGAGAGGTTGTTCCATTCATTGATACATCTCTTTGAAGATGTTTCGTTCATACCTGGCGAAATGTAAATACCCAGATGAAAGAAGATACGTGTGTTCAGCCTATCTCTCTCTCTCTCTCTCTCTCTCTCTCTCTCTCGCCCTCTCTCTATCCTGGATGTAGTCAAGACTAGAACTGTTCGTCACAGATATAAAAAGTTGGGTCGAAAGCAGTGGATGCATATATTGGATATTACGAAAAATATATCCATACGAAGTTCGTGCTCACAAAATCGATTCACCTTCTTTGCTTAGAATATGGTGCTAAATATTGCAAGCATTTCATGCTCACGTGATCTGTTAAAGGCCACGTTCAACATGTATGTAAATAGGACGAAAATAAAGTGCGATCCAGCTCATCTCTCGGATATAGGCAACTTCCAAATATAATTTTTTCAAAGAAATCCCTTTATTAAGGTTCGTGACCGTGCATTGAAACTGATAATGTTATTTCCATTAAAAAGGAACGTAATTTGGTAGCATTAATGAAACAGGGATCCGAAATGATTACTTGCATGCAAAAACTATACATCATTTAGTATCTTTCGTTCCAGAAAAAAAGAGAGGAAGCAAGAAAGAAAGAGGGAGGGAGAGAGAGAGAGAGAGTGAGAGAGAGAGAGAGAGAGAGAGAGGGGGGGGGGGGGCGAGTGGGGAGGGGTGGATAAGAGAAGAGATGGAGAGAAAGTGAATGGTAGATTAATAGATAGATAGATAGACATATAAAGATACATAAATATATAATATAGATAGGGGACAAAGAGAGAGTAAGAAAGAAAGAGAGAGAGAGAGAGAGAGAGAAAGACTGAGAGAGAGAGAGAGAGAAAGACGAGGGCATAGAGGGAGATCGAGAAGTAGAAGGGGACAGAGAAAAAAGGAGACAGAGTAAGAAGGAGAGAGATTAAGATGAAAGACAGGAATTGAGATAGAAAGGGAGATTGGGAGAAAGGAAGATGGATAGAGAGACGAAGAGAAAGAGAGAGAGAGAGATCGACAGAAAAACAGACAGACAGACAGACAGAGACTGAG
The DNA here is from genome assembly GCA_035222895.1 of Strongylocentrotus droebachiensis. Classification (NCBI taxonomy): domain Eukaryota; kingdom Metazoa; phylum Echinodermata; class Echinoidea; order Camarodonta; family Strongylocentrotidae; genus Strongylocentrotus; species Strongylocentrotus droebachiensis. The sequence goes on from JAVYIG010008154.1 coordinate 46,865, forward strand.
AGATAGAGACAGACTGCAATACAGAGAGATAGAGAGAAAAGAGAATAAGATGGAAATCTTTTTCATCGGCCGTCATTAGTGATAGGTGAGGACGTTCTTTATTAGACATCTTTGCATCATATTACTAGGAAAATATTAATAACTTGTTTCGAACAGACATGCAAGGCCATGTTGAAGCACACACAAAAAAAAAACATCTTATATTTCCTGAATGTTTGATCTGGTAAATATTTAACTCATGCCGAGCGATAAAATGAAAAAGTATAAGATCCCTGATATTGCCAACGTCTAGATCATAATTGGTTGGATAAATTGTGATGAGTGCGAAAATCAAAGAAACCTGAGAAATAAATGATGAAGCCTTTGAAGAAGGAGGGGGAGGGGGGTAGCATACGACGTTTCACAAGCCGTCTCTTCTCATTAGATTTCTTAATCTCTACCGAAATGTGTTATGAAACATGTTATCCCCTTTTACGTGTAGTACCAGTGATAAGTCATTTTGAAATTTTGAACGACCGTTGAACATGATTGAATAACTGATGACATATGTTATAATTAATGGAAATTATTCGATCCTAATATCAAAATAGATAAGCTTAACACAAGTCGTGTTACCCATTCGCAATAACGCATTTTATAAAATATCGTTCCTTCCGTGTCTTCCGAATAAACAATTTGTCTTAATAAACATATAAGAATAGGTCTTCATTCATACACGCCTCGGTATCTGCCGCAAACAAACTGAATGCATAATGACATAAAATGACGAAGAAGAATAAAGAAGAGGGAAGAAAAAGAAGAGAAGAAGAAGAAAAAGGAGACGAAGAAGAAGAAGGAGACGAAGAAGAAAAAGAAGGAGAAGAAGAAGAAGGAGAAGAAGAAGAAGAAGAAGAATGAGAAGAAGAAGAAGAAGAAGAAGAAGAAGAAGAAGAAGAAGAAGAAGAGGAAGAAGAAGAATGAGAAGAAGAAGAAGAAAAAGTAGAAGAAGAAGAAGAAGAAGAAGAAGAAATAGGAAAAAGAAGAAGAAGAAGGTGAAGAAGAAGAATTTTTTTTACTCGGTGGTTACATTTGCTTTCGTCATACGTCATCAAGCCTGAAGAGGCGAGATGGGGGTACTCATAATTCAGAACACATAAGCAATATGAGGGAGGGAACCATAACTTATTGTAGGTAAATATGTTTTGTCACAAGCTGTGTAATTGACTGGCTTCGAAGTTGTTTAAACAAAATTGGAGATGCCACGCCGAATAAATTATGATTTATGAAAAAAGAAAAGATATGTTGGCGAGAACTCAAACCCTAAACATGGTTTCCTACTCATATGGAGATGGGGGAGGGGGGTAGGGGGAGGGGGGAGGGATAGGGGGGGGGGGAGAGCATGTACCCCCAAGCAAAACTCAATATGGCATAATCTATGTATGCAAGACTCCATGTACTTTCTATTTCGCCTCCTAGTAATTTTTAGTCCCCTAAATTCAACTAAATGTATATGTTTTAAGATTTAATTTTCCATTATCATAATTTTATACCCTATATTTTTTTCTTGGACTTTTTCCCCCGTCCCCCTTCACCAGAGAATCCTTTGCTACTGATATTTGTATACATGGCCTTTGACAAACTGAGGAATAGTCATGGGAAGTGGACGATCCTGTCAACATCTCCAACAAACATTTGCTCTTGTCGTGAGCGTGTGAGGTTCAGTTTCCAGAAAAATCGTAGAAGCTGTAATTTAACATGTAGTACACGTTCTACGGAGGTCTCCACAAGAGGCAAGGATGGGGGGGGGGGGGGGGGGGGAGGGGGAGGAATGATACAGACAAATCTTTGACAAGCCACAAAGGGAGGAAGGGGGTAGAGGGGGCGCAATGCTGACAAATCTCTGACAAACAACATACAACAACAGTAACACTTTTTATAATGTTATTATAAAAAGTGTTACTTCTTACTTGCAAAGCTGGGTCAAAAATTCTGACAAAAGGAGAGAATATTTCAATTTTTCAGGAGTTGTTTGCGCTAAATTAAGGGGAACATCTTAAAAGTTATGTAGTAAGCTACGGTCACAAAGGTTCGTACGAATTCAAGAGTTCGTAAATATTTGTAGATGGGGCATAGTTTCTTACGTCCTTCTTACGGCGTTCGTACGAACGCTGGTAAATCTTTCTCTATTTTTTTCTCATAAGAATGCCTTGAGTTCTTCTTACATCAGACTTACGGCCATCTTACGAGTTTTTGTTCTCGCAAGATGGTCGTAAGTGTACCTGACGTCATTCTCAGGTCATTCGTAAGAAGATCTTACGATGTTTTGTTTATTTTGTCGGGTTGCAAAATTTACACCTTAAGAGCACCTTACGAACGCCACGAGTCGTTCGTACGGAGGCCATGCAAATCTCCGTTCTTAAGACGTTCTTACGAACGCCGTAAGAGCCCTCGATGAATTTGAGATTTCTAGAATAATGGTGGTAAGCACCCGAATATTGAGTGATTTAGAAGTGTTTTGGGGGAGAGGGGTGTGGGCTGGGTGGGTGGCTGGAACCCCTACAATTAATCGCGGTTCGTGCACCTATAATATGAGTAACAATATGGCTATAAAGCAGTTTTATACCTATGAATACAAATGATATGTCAATAAATTGAATCGGTTTAAATGACATATTCTTTCACACGTGCGTATACCTATCTAATGACGCAAACAGATCACATGATGAGCATTACGTGTATATTAGTCAGACTGATAACATTTTGATGAGTACCAAAAGAAAGAAGAGAATAATTGGTGTTTTTCATATCTTTCTTGATATCTTAATTAGATTCATTATCTATTGATGTAATATTGATCAAACAACAATTTCACGCAATGGAATGTGAACAATATGTTATCATTAAGTATGCAAGTGGAGGAGGCAATTATTGTCATTAAGGGTCTGGGAGATAAAATGAAAGAAGGAAAGAAAGGAGGTCAAGTATCCGACTAAACCGGGTATAATAATAAAAAAAAAAGGACATGTATAGAAGCAAGGAACGATTTCTTTTAATGTTTATGCTTGTTTTGGATGATTTTTTTTGTTAAAAAATCAGATTCAGGATCAACTCAACATGGATTTCTTTTACATGTACAAATTTACAAATTTGGATCATGCGGGTGAGAGTGGGTGGGGAAAGGGAAGATAGCGTTTGTTGATTTTGGAAAATAGCGCATTGTTCCGTGTATTAATCGTCAATGAATCATTCAAATGAACCTGATGGAATTCATTTTCATTGATCAAGCTTAATGCATTTCGCTTTACAATAACATATTGACCGACAGCACGAGGTGTTTGGGTGAAGCCGACCTACCACCCCATCCCCGGTTTGAGGCCTGAACAAAAAAACTGAACATGAATGGGGCGGGTCGAGATATATTTCCCGGTCTTGGTTCAAAAGTATGCATCCTGTTTAGTGACGCAATGGAATGTGAACAATATGTTATCATTAAGTATGCAAGTGGAGGAGGCAATTGTCATTAAGGGTCTGGGAGATAAAATGAAAGAAGGAAAGAAAGGAGGTCAAGTATCCGACTAAACCGGGTATAATAAAAAAAAAAAAGGACATGTATAGAAGCAAGGAACGATTTCTTTTAATGTTTATGCTTGTTTTGGATGATTTTTTTTTGTTAAAAAATCAGATTCAGGATCAACTCAACATGGATTTCTTTTACATGTACAAATTTACAAATTTGGATCATGCGGGTGAGAGTGGGTGGGGAAAGGGAGGATAGCGTTTGTTGATTTTGGAAAATAGCGCATTGTTCCGTGTATTAATCGTCAATGAATCATTCAAATGAACCTGATGGAATTCATTTTCATTGATCAAGCTTAATGCATTTCGCTTTACAATAACATATTGACCGACAGCACGAGGTGTTTGGGTGAAGCCGACCTACCACCCCATCCCCGGTTTGAGGCCTGAACAAAAAAACTGAACATGAATGGGGCGGGTCGAGATATATTTCCCGGTCTTGGTTCAAAAGTATGCATCCTGTTTAGTGAACATCTGAATTCGGCACTACATTACTTGCAAAGTTGCAATGTTACGTGCAGTTTTCCCAAAAGCCATATCTGTGGAACGTTAATCACTTATCGGGAAAGGGGGCAAAGTCTCCCGGTAATAGGCACAGCCCCAAAGATTGATTGTGCCATTATTCAAACAGATAACATGATTATCTGTGTAGAATTCCCAGTCTGAAACAAGGCAATGCCAAAAATATATGTTGACATTTCCCCTCAAGAGAACGCACTTTTTTCTTCTTCAATCCACATTACCCCGGATACGGCTTCTATGTCCCATTTGCAGGCCAAACAAATGAACAGGTTAAATTCCAGCGGCATTTGAAAGATAATACTAATTTAGAGCTTCCCTCCAAACGAAAGGGCTTGAAAATGGCTTTTAGTGGGAAAATAACGATCATTAGTTGTCGAATCGACTTAAATAATTGCAATCACCTAAGTAATAGTCTGATTTTCAGACCCTTTTACCTAATGGTCGTACGATTTGTGCTGCACAAAGATCAGTTTAATTATGGCCATTACAAGTACTGGGTTATTGATGTAGACAAAATGTAATGTTAATGTACCAGTTACAGCTCATTTTATATATGATATTACCAGAGCAAAAAATGATGTCGGGCAGTCACTCAATAGTGTCTGACAGTAAATTCTAGAAGGTAAACGGGTTTCCTTGCATAATTTGTATACTAGGGCAGTGCTAATGTTTAAATTTACATCCATGACATGTTCATAATTCCTGCAAAGTTCTACAGGATATGATGTTGGCTGCAAAAGGGTCATAGTATCGTTAACACATTAGCAATATCATTTGTTTTCTTTTCATTATCACCTCGTATGTAGTGATTAAAGCAGATATACGAGAAGCTGGGGGAGTTGGATGTTTGATGCTGTATGTTGTTTCAAGAGGAAATCAAGATTATAAATCATTTCTGCACACACGAGATTGATTTTTGAGCGCCGGCACCCCTCGAGTATGAGACACAAGACATCTAAATAGCAATTGACTGTAAGTTGCAATCATACAATAGGAAAGAGAAAAACGAACATTTACCGTGCATTAATTAATATTGGCTCGGAGCCGGATGCATGGAAAATAAGCGTTTGAAGGTATATTGGTACTTGGACATGATTCGCGCGGGACCATCGTAATTTCAAACATTAATTTGGACAAAACTTCGAAGCTTTTAACAATAACCAAAACAACGACGCGGGTTCATACTCGGCACCGATGCAACGACCGCTTGTGGCTGTATGTCATCATACATCGATTTGCAATCTACCCTTTATTGAAATTTTTAATCGAACAAATTACACGTAGTAACTGTCCAACACAAACATGTACATGTAGCATCCATAAATCAGTTATATTTTTGAGCCCTTTTTTATTCTTCGAAACGCAAGTATCTTCGATTTGTTTTCAATGCACTGAAATTGTAGTCAAATTCTTTGATACGACATTTACATCCCCTCTATGCATTACTTTATCTCCTAAAAGCGTAATGAAAACACACACAGCACATTTTTTGTTCAATACATCAATGATAATGTATTATTGAATCACTATACAGTGAGAGACGTCTATGGTCCATGTTAATTATTGACAGATGGTCCACGGCATATTGACGGCTCTCATCCTATCAATGTCCTATATCAGCATTTCATCTCCCCGGTTACCACCTCATTGCGTATTATGATCTATTTATTCTTTATATTTCAATCGTATTTTTCGTTTTCCTTATTTCTCCCATTTGCACTCTCGAATCATAATACAAACGAACAAAAAAAATAACTAAAGAAAATAATAAAACACAAACAGATGAAAAATAAACAAATAAATTTAAAGGAAGGAAAATGATACGTGTGATTTATATACAGGCGTATCAACAAAAAGGACCCCCCCCCCCATAAAAAATTAAATACATCATATCTCTAAAATATTAGGGGAGTAATATTAGAACAATTGTATTGTGGACCATGCGACAATCCGCAGGTCTATCTAGTTTGTTTTTCATTCAATTAATGCGATCGAAGTCACGTGTACACAGCGTGGGTTTACCCATTAAAGGAGCCCTATCATCACGGGGGGGGGGGGGGACACCAGTCTCACCTGGAAAGCGATATGCTAATTTAAAAGTCTTCTGATTGGGGGGGGGTGGAAAGAAGTTGTTCGTCTTATTTTCTTGTCTCTTCCAATTTTCACATTTTCCTCTCTCTTAATTTTTTCATTTTTCCCCTTTTATAGGGGGCAAAGGCTCCCCCCCCCCATGTCCTCGGTAGCTACCCACTGATTGTATACTAAAAAGCAAACGTTATAACGGTGAACATGTACAAAGTAATTTCCATACACCGGTACGTTGGCAATATCAGCTTAGAGTAAACAGCAGATCGGCAGGGAGCGGGCGATGATAATGAAAACGATAGTCAGTATGAAAAATGAATATACTGTTACTGTTTTTTGGCATCTCCCGGCGGTAAATCATCCATTTAGTGTTGGCAAAAACACATTCTTTAAAGATGTGGGCGTAGTTAGTTTATTTCCCCTAAGCTTTTAATAACTTTAATCACTCTTTTATTTCCAATCAAGATCCATTATTTTCCGTTATCTTTGGAATACTGTATAAAGAGGTATATATAAAGAATGGGAAATTGAAATTGCAATAGAACATGCAATCATTATTTCGATACATCGTATTTTGCATAAAATAATTACGTCAAAGAGAAACAATTTTGTTAAGTTGTCTTAATTTACTTTTAACTCAGAAATGACTATGGACCTTATTTTCTTAATTCTTAAAATTGAAGCTAAGTTTGGGACTTTGTTCAAAATCGGGTTTAAAAAAAAAAACAGGTGGTCTTTGGCGTAGATTTCCTTTTTTTTTAATGTTAAACGTGATTTTAGACTCAGGCAATACGAATTGTAATGTTTATTTATGTGTATGTGCATAAGATATTTGTTGCGAGTAGTCAGAAATGCCACAGAAATTTTTTGCTGCATAATTTATCCCCAATATTCGTATCTTAAGATATGCATGCTGAGATCCCAATCACGTAATGAGGCATGATTCAGATTTTCTTCAGAAACATTCACGTCGGTGATAAGGTTATGTGACAGAAATCATGAATAATGACGTTCGAGATGTATACACATACATACAAACATTCGTTCGTGACTATTTCGTCGTTTTCGAGAATAGTCGGTATTACGAATTGTTTGTAAAAAAAAATCGTAATACTAGCGGACCAATTTATATGACTAGGTTTGACAATTAGATTAGTGTCCTGTTTCGTGAATATTAGGATTAATCACAATTAACAACTCGTTTTGATTTGCAAATTCATTGCATCTAATTTGTAACAGTGTTTCACAGAAGTTCTTAGGTAATAATCACAAATTACAATTTATACTGATGTGACTTTAAACAAATTTTGGATATGAATTGCTGCATTTTTTCAGAAAAAAATACTTTTTTTATCAATCACAAGTTAAAATTACTGTTTTAAGCTACTGAAAATATTTGTATTTGATAGGGTGTAATCGATTTTTTTCATAGAAGTATTGTTACCCAGAATTGGGTTAATGAAACGGGGCCTTGCTGTGAAACAGGTACAATGAGATCAGATTGATTTATTCCGTTTAACGCAATTATGTCCACATTATCACAACATAAAAAGCTCACGAGAGCGATGCATTGATAGAGTTGTACTACAATAATATTGTTCTGCAATAGTTTCCTATTTATACAAACGTATTCGTAACTTCACCACTAGACACAACGCTAAACCTGACCCTAACCCTTACCCTAAAAACTAACCTAAAACCCAAGTGCAACCCTATTCGTAATCCTATACTTTTGACGGATTGAAGGCCGGTGCAAATGTCGTCGGAGCAATAATTGTCGGAGCACCATTGCTAGATAATTATTTGCGCGGGGTGGGGTGTATGACAATGTTTGCAATACAGTTAGACAAAAATATAAACATAAACATAAACAAAATGAGGAACTGGGGATGTGAGGAATATGCCACATCTATAATTAAGCACCCCCTTAATTGTGATAAAACTGTCAGTAGGGGGTCCAGGGGGCACTTCCGTCAATAAATAAAATCAAGATAGAGGAGGAAAATTGAAGAAAAAGAGGGATGATGACCCCTAGCTCCCCCCTTTAAAAAGTAATTGCCAGGGAACATTTTAGCTAAATCAAGACACCAACAGTTGGATGACCTTAATATTTTTCTTTTTGGTCATTTTGTTATTTATTGTCTTTACTTGTAAGAAAAATATGTGGCCTGTGCCCCCCCCCCCTTCCGCCAGATAATCATAGATCCACTACTAAATGTATTAACAAAACAAGCCCAACATAAGAGCTCTTTCGTTTCCGAAACAATAAAAGAGCGACACTATTTACTGTGACGAGACTATCCGTTACAGTGTTGTTGGCATCAATGATCCCATTACAGTTATAATTCAATCTGAATATTAAGAAACTGATGGAAGCAATCGTGACTTTTCGGTACTTTTGACAGAATAATTGAATGTTCCGTCAATCACTCAATTAGTTTTCAATGGCGCCAAATTGGAATCAGACGACCGGAGCTGAGTTTTGAGCCGGGAAAATATGACAAATTCAGAATCGGGAATTGAATGCAAACAATCCTGACTGACAGGAAACATGTATGGACAAACAGTGGTGGTGAAATTGATTAGAAAGAGCCATAGTAATAAGCTAACATTAATGAAAAAGATAATAATCATGATAATATTGCTTGTCACTCTAAAAAGCGCAATTACATGCTTGCATGCAAGCCCTGCGTGAGCAATACTCTTTTACAGGGAGTCTTCTAAATACAAAGAGAATTCAAAGGGCAATGCCTTGTAATAAAAAGTGCCGTATCATCCTCAATTCAATCTCGCGGGTGATATATTGATAGTGTCTCCTAACCTTTGTGAGGATTTCACGATTATGGTTGCTCTTGTATAAAGGCGTATCATTTTTCAAATGTTCCAAAGATCACTGCACGATAGCTGCAATGTTCAAATTTGTGACAAACTCTCCCCCAAAAAATCATTTCCTGTCACAAAAATGGGGTTAAGAATTAAGATTAATGTAACTTACACAAATATTAAAGGTAATACAAAGTTTTGGTATGGGTTAATGAATTTGATTCAAATGAACATATTGGAAGCATATGCGATCATACAATATTCAGTGATCGTTGTCGCGGTTGAAATCAAATCTTAAGTTATGAAATTGTAAAGAATAAACTCTTTATGTTGTATAGCTCCCTCTCAAGGTCAAGATATTAATTAAGCTATACAACAATGTTTCTTGACTGAAATCGACCGATTAGCTATTCCCGTTTGGAAACTTTATATCACAACTACATATTCTGAGATTTTCATGGTCGCAGCTACCATTGTACGGCCGTAGGCGCTATTTGAAATTTATCAAAATTTACCGGGAGTAACGGTAAATTTTGATATTCAATTTTTCTCGAAAGCAGAAGTATTTTAGTAGCTACATTTTCTAGTGCTTTTAATACATCCACAGGGGCATCCAAACATATCAAAATTGTAAAGAATCGCTATCCACCCAATTTTAAAAATTTCCCCAAACTTTGTATTACCTTTAAGATGATTTACTGTTCTTTAGTGTCTTTTTATAGAGGCATAGTGGGCAATTAAATATACTAACGAAACATGTGGAATAAGCTAAATGACGTTATATGCATTATTCATACATCTTTAAAAGAGAAAACGGAAATGCGATGATAGGGGTAATACTAATTTATAAAGCGTTTGAAATTTGTTCGAATTAAATTATTCCAGATTCACAAGATTTACAATCTTTGTAACATTTGAAAAAAATGCTACGCCTTACAAAGACAAGCATAATTCCTCGTGAAATTCACGAATAGTTTAGGGGATAGTATTTCAATATTACCTATGCAATTGCATTGAGTATGATTAAGTTATTTTAAAGATATTGCCAATCAAAATCTCGTTGCCTTCTTCCTACACATCCATATTGATAACTATTATGTAATCAAATTTATATTAAATCGTCCACTCTAGTAATATCACTGCTCATTAAAGTCATGTCCGTTATCATTCAAGGTTTGAAACATCTGAGAAAATCGATGGAGATTTCCGTAACAAACAATAAATGTTAATTCATACTTATTGAAGCATATACCATATTTATATGATATGAGAAAAGAAACCTAAAATTGTTTCCCTTCATATTTCTCGTCCTCAACCCCTACAGTTTATATATACTATCAAATATACAATGTAGCTTCAATCTTTTTTATTTGTTGTCTCGTTTAAATTTATTCTGGACAATCGTCATATCCAGTGAACTAATATAAAGAAAACAATGGTTTTTATATAAAAATCATATTTTATACCTTACATCAACATTTATATTTATATTAAGGTGTGTGTAATTTCAAGAGATGCACATGATTGAGGGTATTACATGTGTTACAAAGAAGAAGAACAAATCTTATACAGGACTGTCTATTCATAAAGGTATTTTAAGACATCTTTCACATATAGTTCTGTATAGATAAATTACATAAGATACTAATGATATTGTTAACTGAATATACCATTTCTACATGGTCTGGTGTGAGCGATACAGTTCCGGCTATTATTAGAGAAAAGGGGTATTATTGGTAAAGCTGTTATAAAGGAATTGTCTTCAGTTTTCTACCTTCCTTGCTGTTCTCCGATGAAAATAACTTATCGAGTATTCTAAGATATTGCAAAGTTTACATCGTTAGTACTAGAACTATTAGTTAAGTAAGTTTTTGTACGTCAATTTTTTTAGTTTAGTGTTGAGTTTTGAACAGGCGTTTGCAATCTACACGAAACCGCTTGTTCATGAAAGTATAAACAAAATATGTGACAATATGATTGATGCTCGGCAGATGCCTGCCGATGTAAACCAGAGTTTCAGCAGTGACCGAATGCTTGATGATATCTAGTGTGGTGTCTCTGAGATGGAAAAAGACAATCGGTGGTAGCCAAGATGCCAGAAGTATAGCGGTTACCGCCATCAGCATTTTTGTAGTTCTGTTCTCGCCGCGGTCAGATACTTTTGGACGCGAATTCTGGCGGGACCTGATGGGAACCGTGTTGGCTTGTGAATGCGTGAGAGTAAGCTGGGATGCAGAACGGTAATTGTCAAATGCACTTGAAACCGAGTTGTGCGTCGTCGGATCCCGCTCGATGGCACTTCTGTGTACCTGCAAATATGATGTCCTTGGACCCTGCGGACATCTTGCAATTGCCGTTGCTTCTTGCCTATCTGATGGTTCGCCTGTTGCATTCAATGACCGCGCGAGACCACTGTCATATGCGTGACTCACATCTATCACCGGTTGCTTCAGTCCTTCCCCCAGTTGGAAAGCTGTTCTTGGTGAAACAGCCCTCTTCGATGCCCCTCCTACCAACTGTGCATGGATCTTTGCCTGGTGTCTGATGGTCTGGTATATTTTTCCATACATAACGCTGCTCACCACCAACGCGAGTACAAAGCCGGATGTCTTCAGCCACGCTTCAATTTTGTCAAAAATATGAAGTGTATCAATAACGAGGCACGTCTTTTGGCCGTTGGTTGATGGAACCGCGTCAACAAAGATGAGCTTTGTACAAGTGAGGGAGCTTCCCAAAACCCAGCACGCAACCGCCAGACATAGCGCACGTTTGTTGGACGTTCTCTTACCATAGGGGCGGCACACGAAAAAGAAGCGGTCAAACGCGATCGCGGCGGTTAGAAATAAAGATGCGAACGCGAGCGAGTTGTTACCAAACAGGGTGATGCGGCAGATGACCCTGATGGTGAAACGGTCGGAGATGGACTTGAGAATGTTGATGGGTGCTAGCAGGGATGCGACGAGGTCGATGATGCCCTGGGCGATGATCAGTATGTCCGTACTGATCTTCCGTTTCTTCCTCATGTACACCACGATGATAAGCACATTGCCAGGAATACCAAAGATGAACTGAAGACTGTAAAAGATGACCGCGTAGATGCTTGACGGAGATGAAAGATTCATGGTTTAAGAGTAACTGTCACCAAAGACGATGACTACACCTGACTGAAATTGGTGATCAAACGATCTGGTCTACGCTTGATCAAATGATAATGCATAAATATAGAATTGGAAAGATGAATGGCATAGTAAGTCGTAAAGTACAGACGATGGCTTTCGTTTGAAGTCTCTAGAGTTTCGTTTGAACATTTGCTCTGATCTGAAGAAACGCGTTATGTTGTGTTTAAATGTTCATCTCCGGCGCCACTCACTCCACATTAGCAGCGAAGATGACAGTTTAAAGTCGTTGTTCCTGTTTAAAGATGCAATGCCTTCACCGTTATCTGGCAAGTGGGGCGACAAATACAGGCAACTTTTTAAAGGTGCGAATAACAGCGCTTTCGAAATGTTGTGCCGAGGCCTCTTTTGATTACGACTCGACTGAACGTACATCTAGTCAAGCTAAAGCTTTTCAATCTTTCACTTCGAGTTGATTATCAAAATTGTCACGACTGTTGTATCGGTATAAAAACAAAAAAGAATAATGTATAATCAGCACTCCTTCGAATCTTGAACCGATATTCATGGAATAAGTCATATACATTAAATATACGAACAATTGAAAAATGAAATGGATGAGTTTACTTTGTAACCAGCGGCAAAAGGTGATGCTTAAAAGTCTCGTTCAAAATAATAGGACATTGCTGAAAACGGCGATCACAGTAAAGAAACTGCAAGCGTCCCAAGGAGTGTTTTAAAGATGTAATTGCTCTTTCTATTTTTTACCATTATGTTATAATCGTTAATTTAGATATTCCAAGAACGTCAAGACCAGAAAACCAACCGGCATTGCAGTTTCGATGAGCGTCTGCATGCAGATGTGACCAAACGCACAATAATGTTACTCGTAGAGTTTTGCGCGAGAGGATTGAGATATTTACAAATACACCTCCAGGTCGGAAACATTGCAAGCACGACCTTTTCTCGACAGTTGGAATGGGAAGATTGAAGGCCGATGCAACGTTTCGTTTCCCGCTGTCTTCGTTACTAAGTGACGGGGAAGAGTGCGGGGGAGCGTTTTTTAAAGCAAGATGCGGCGCTTTTTCCCCCCGTCAAATAAAGGTAGTAAGCAACGACCGTCCGTCTCTGCCACGCTGACAACTTAAATATAACGACACTCTTACTGTCTTGGCCTACAAAGGTGACCGAACACTCAACGTATCTATCCCCTTTAATGGTAATATGCGTCTTTTCTGTTTTATTTTTAAAAGAGATAGTGAGCATTGGCACCTGTTGCCAACGGAGCTGACAAGTAAGAACGATGTATCTTATATATCTTGAGCTAGAAGGTCAAAATGAAACGTCTCTATCCCTTTAATGGGTAATTTACGGGTTTCTTTTAAATAGAGGTAGCAATGGCGTCTGTGACCAACCGAGCTGACAAATGAGAAGGATACCTGTAATATGCATGATTTTATTGAATAAAGAACAAATTTATATTTTGTGTGTTTATCATAAGTTTTGGTTGGTAAATTTTAGTCAGACAATGATGCGCTTAGAAACACCCGTGTTAAGCGCCTAATAAATGTTGTGTATTATTAATACATATTTTGGGCTACAGATGGACTCCCCATAATTGTCCCATTCACTTTTTCATTAAAAGATGCGGTTGCTGTTTGAAATAGAGGTAGTTAACATCGGCACGCCGCCATTAACCGGGCTGACAAGAAAGAACGCGTCAACGCATATTGATATAGTTCCAGGTGACTCAAACGAAAACGTCTCTATAGCGCCTTCTGTGGGTAGATGCGACATTAAAAACAAATGATGAAGTAAATAACGGCGCCTGTCATTGACTTTGTCGCTGACAAGTAAGAAGGATACCTCTAATAATTATCATTTATGCTACAAGGTGATCCAAAATGAAAAGTCTTACTTACTTTTTATGAAAAGATGTGGACCTTTTTGAAAAAAAAGTAGTTATAGCATCGGCGCCCCATACTGACCGGGCTGATGAATGAGAAATGTGCCTCTAATATTACTTGCAGTACAGATTAACCCAAAGTAAAACATCCCACTCGTTTGTTTAAATATAGTTAGCATCGGAATATGATACCATGGTTGATAAGAACTTTTATGTTTACATGAACAACATATTGATAAACCAAAAATGTCCAGTCTCTCATTTCCTGATGGAATTTTTTCGGCAATATCAAGAATCACGGGAAATAACCTCTCCGTCCGTTTACCCCTTATTAGAGTGTCCAACTTGATGCATCATGATGAGAAGGTCACGTGTATCACGTGTTTGTTCACTTGTATTTCTTATTGCGATACTAAACCTCACTATTCACAATTATCCTGATGTAGTATACGATTGCGCATCTTTTTGATAGGTTTTAAACAATTAAATCGCATGTCCAGAACGTTAAAGCATTGTTCAAATATGCAGAGGTAAACCGGGGGGGGGGGGGGTGTTTCATAAAGCTGTTCGTAAGTTACGCACGACTTTACGCACGACTGGAACATGTTCTTGGGTGCTAATCAGATTCTCAATCATTTACATGTAGCACAAGAACATATCACCAGTCGTGCGTAAAGTCGTGCGTAACTTACGAACAGCTTTATGAAACACACCCCGGGTCTGATTCTTCTTGTATGATAACGGAAAGTGTATTAAGTTTGACATTTCCTATCTTACAACACAGAGCTTAGTGGATGATTTATTGTTGTTGCCCGGAGTTTCTATGGACGTAAACAAAAAAAGGGAAACCGCATTTGTCATTTTTTTACAGGCGGTTTTAATTTCATATTTCATCGATTAAGCTGCACCATGCGACCACATCGCTTGACGTCATAACTTTGCTGCGCTGAAATGTGGCGCGATAAAATATATCACAGTACTTCTTTGCTGATATTCCGTCGTGTGAGGCAGCCTTTAACAAGATTTCACTTGTTTCGATACACACTAACACACGCACAGACAGTCATACAAAAGATGACGAGACTAACTTAATATTGAACAAGATGTTGATTCCTAATAATTACTTGTGTATATTATAGCAGTATTGTACTTATAATGACATTGTGTTACTGGAAGCTCTTTTTATAATTTTCTTTCCATTTCAAATTCTTTTTTAAGATGAATTCGAAATGAAAAATGAAAATATGAAGTGAAGTTTGTCATAACAGTTGCGTCGCTTATTTGAAGACCCTCGATTCTAAAAAAAATAAAATAAAAAAAAAAAAATCAAAAAAAAAATCAAACAACACGGATACAGAGCCTAACTTACGATATGTATGTAAACAAAATTATCACGTGCAAGGAATCCCGGCACGTACCTAAAAGTGCAATCTCATATTTACCTTTGCTGTCAATTAACATATTTGGTTTACATATTTTGAAATAGCAAATTGTTGATTGCCCAACTTAAGAACAGTATCTCTTTCAATTCATTGCATCACTCTTACGGTTGAGAACATATTAACCGTTAGTTTAAAGGTGGGGTGACATCAGGGACATCCAAATATAAGTTGATTTCTTTTGATGTGCAGGGCTGCATACAACTCATATTTTTGTTATTCAAACATCTAATATATTTCATATATTTGTTAATATTTTCAAAAATGAATTTCTCAGACTTGCTAAGATCCACCCTAAAAGGAAATGCTCCAGATTTCATTCATCTTGTGACATCAGCTGTCAATCATTAATAACAAAATAGGAGTTGCATGCAGCCCTGCAAATCAAACAAGAATCAACATTATATTTTGATTTTACCCGACCTTTAAAGAGAAATGGCTCGGTTCTGGTAATAATGGAGAATATCTCTGTAGCTTTCTTTTTATTTCAAGTCAGTTTGGAAAAATATTTTAGTACATGTTGGTATGTCCCCTGAAAGAAATTGCTGTTCAAATGTCCTCATATGACACTAACTTTTTCAATACCAAACTTTCATACGATTTAGTAGTCCCATATACAAATTTTCCCACAGTCCATGAGTTTTTCTGCGAGCTTGAGTCAATTTCCCATCATTTTGATGATTCCAAAACCTCAACGTAGACATCCGCTTTTGTTTGCTACACAAGCAACCTTTTCGAGCTGATTAGAGACGATTCTTTTTCACCAAGTCATTGCATGACCAGATCTCAACTTTATTGTTAACCTTTACTCGTCATTCATATTAATATGTGCGATTGTTTCTTCGATCTGATATTGTTCAATATTGACTCAATCATGTTTATAAGTGATAGAGGTACATTTTTGTGGTAGGCCTATAAAATATTGCATTTCATGATGAGCCCAGAAACACTGAATATTTTACAACCTACGTGTCCCACCTTGCGCCGTCGCACAGTGGGCCAGGGAGGAACCAAAGTGCGCCAAAACTCATGTTTGGGGATTTATTTTTTATAAATCCAGAGGAAATGTTTGGATTTCCAGGGATTTTCGCTAAAATTGTATTACCAACATTTTCTCTGATGTCTAAGCTTTAAGTTGATACCAGATTTGGCTGCCCGATTCTGCCCGTTATTATGTTAGAGCCGTTTACCTTGCAACATTGCACCGAAAATGTGTTTATTTCGGTCCGCGGTGTCAGAATAAGTGTCACGCGCCCCCTCGCGCCGTGATTTATGACCACGAATCCTTCATGATTCAGCCGCGGACCCCCAAAACCCACATTTTTCGGGGCAATGTGGAAAGGGAAATCGGCTCTAACATAACAACGGGCAAGATCGGGCAGCCAAATTTGGTATCAACTTAAAGCTTAGACATCAGAGGAAATGGTGGTATTAAAATTTAAGCGGTACACTGCGGAGATCTAAACATTTCTTCTGGATTTATAAAAAAACAAGGATAATTAGTCCATTTTTCAGTGAATTACCCTATAATATATCATGAAGATTGTGTTTCTATTAATTTTAACCCATTCATTCAACGAAATGAACTATCAGGAATATGTGAGAGCAATTTCATATCAATAACTTAAAAACTTTATGTTGAATTGAAAGATTTATAAAATAAGTCACTTTTGCAATAAAACTGTGAATATGTAGGATTTTGCTGTTTGAAGTAGTAAATTTATACCCTTATTGTGCATAACGGAATTAAATATTTCACTGAGGTATTCCTCTATGTATTACCTTTCAACTGGGCAAGAAAAAAATTGAAAAAAAAAAATCACCCAAACTTAGTTTTGGCGCACTTTGGTTCCTCCCTGGCCCACTGTGCGTCGCTCCTATATAAACATTGTGGTAAAAAACACTACCGGATGCACTTGCGCCTACCACAGAACAGACATAGCATATGACATAAGGACTTCTTAACACAATATATTACGACAATTACTTTAGAAACAAAATGGTTATGAAATATATGAAGGAAAAATCCTGATAATAAGCTTAATTTAAAATCGTTCTTCTTTTTATCTCACCATTAAATATTCTGATGACATATAACTCAAATCACTACCATCATCATCATCATCATTATTTGTTTCATTATTATTATTATTATTATTAATATTATCATCATAATTGTCTTTTTTTTAAATATCATCATCATCATTCATGTTGGTAGTAGTAGTAGTAGTAGCAATAGTAGTAATAGCAGTAGTATTATAATTATAGTATATGTAGTAGATGCACTAGTATTGAATCATTATCATCACATATAGAAACTGTTACAATACTAATGAAAACTAAAGTTTAATGGTTTAACGTGATACGTAAAATTAACAACTAATCATAAAGAAAATATGATGGCAAATGTCATTTAACGCTTTAAAGTGTTGTAATTACAGTCGTTAAGAAGAATAGTACGCCCCTTTGTCAATCAATCAGTATGAAATTACGACTTTTGGCATTAATACTGGGTGAAAACACTTTGTTAAAAATCACGATCTCTGTCGAAAATCATTTGTCGTTGTTGTTTATGCTGTGATGCTTTGTTACAGTTTTATGGATGTGTTGTGTTTGCCAAAGGTGCCCTCGAATGGAATTTAAACTTATTTATCTTTGCAAGATATTCCGTCTCAAAATAACTCACACAATAATAATTCGCCCATAAACATCAAAGTGCAAGATCAGAGTAAGTCCTCACTTTAAACAAAATGGTCAAAAACCTTGTCGAAAAGCAGCGGCGTCCCGGTTCTATCCGTTTTATTTATATATACATGTACGTTTGGTAAATGTAACAGCAATCAAGGATCTTCATTACAAACTTTTTCCTTTATTACATGCGTTTCTATAATCGTGACGGACAAAAAAAAATAATAATGTAATTAATTTTGGGGATTTGGGTTCTTGCATTAATGTATTATTTTTCTCCATGTACTTCACTGAAGACCAATATTAATCAAAGACATTTGGAGGGGGTGGGCTTATGCCTTTAAGCCCCTCTAATGAATCGCCACAGCTAGAAAAAATTGAATAGGTAGTAAGGGTACAACGGATCCCGAAAGGTCAGCTTCTAATCTTGTGCTTGCCAATCTAAATATCTAAATTAATGTATAGATTACCATAATAGCTCAAAAAGGAAATGTATACTAATGTTCATTAGCAAAAAAAGGGGACCGTTGGCTTCACGTTATATCTGAGTGACTTTGTGATTGGCAATTCCTGCTTTTACCAAAACCACCAACATGATCAATTATGTTTCGAACCCAAGACTTTCCGACTCCGAGACATTTCTTACTCCTGAGCCGTCATTAACCGCCCATGACAACGATCATTGTTTAGGGATCACCAAGGTATTATTTTAAGGTTAGGCAAAGAGACCATAAAATGTCTGAAGTTCAATTTTTTCATGAGGCATTGTTTAAACAAGCGCACCCACTGCGGAATGATTACCACCCTTTTTAACGAGGGAAATATTAAGCAAATATTAGCAAAGTTTTATCATTTCAGCGTGATAATTAAGTAAATTTCCAGAGATGTGCTATCTTTTTTTTTGAAGAGAATTAAAGGTTGAGTTCTGGTAAATAAGAAAAAATACTTCTCTAGCTTCCCCACTTTATACTGATATCATGTTAGAAATGTCCAGTGAAAAAGGAATGCTTTTAAAATCTTCTCATAATTCGATATATGTTGATAAAGAGGTGAAAATCTTGGACCAAACATTTTTGGGTAGTCCCACATACAAATTTCTCTGTGCTGTACTTAATGATTTCTAGCAGTATCGAGTCAATATTTCAAAACTTGATGATTTCTGAACCTCAGGGTAATACTAATCAATCTTTCCCAGTTGCTTCTTGACAATTTCTTTTTCAATATAATCTCATGACCTGAACTCAACCTTGCTTTGAAGGCAGTATGACGACCATGGTAATGAGAGTGATCGAGGAGGAGTAGTTTATGTTTAATTTATTGGCCTACTTTGTTTTATAAATACAACATTACCGACAAATGACTGACGTACAATTAAATTAAGAACACCAACTATAATTATTCCTGTTTTTAAAACCATATGAGCATTGTGTATTTATTTAGTGAAATTTGACAGCAACCAACAGATTAAACATGGTAATAAAGCATTTTCCTCATTATTTGCATGTTTCCGTCCATTGAAATGAAAGCTGCCAAAGGAAAGATAAAAAAGTGAAGGATGCTTACTTTGCCATGGTTCTGGCAGTAATTTCGTAGATTCTAGAATGAATAATCATCTTGCTGACTGTGCAGTCTAAAAGTTTGATGTCGAATATTTCAAATATGAGATGTCTTGGATAAATATATATCTTTATTCCTACTTAAAGCCCCACATTCCTACTTGTAGCTACTTGCTCCCTCTATATAGAAAACTTCCCCAATCGGTGCCTGTTGGTTCCCCATGATCCTCTTTTTCTTATGTTAGTTGAGAGCTGAGTTAATGAGATAGCCACCTGTCAGTGACCTCGCTGTGTGGTTTAATCCCTTCTGGCCCAGTAGTGTTGACGGTATTTAAGAACAGTTATATTATATTTGTAAAACGTTTTTGTTCTTCTGGGATGAAACAGGTGTTCATTGAAATGTATAGAGCCAAACACTCTGTATCAACGTTGATGATGGGGCCGTGCGTTTCTAAGCAACTCTCAATACGTTACACTAATATAAAACTATTTCCCGAACTTTATCTGAACCCATTTTTTTCATATTCGATTATTATATTTAAGTCACCCATTCTTTCCCTCCCCAACCTCAAATGAACCCGGCGTGTTTATTCATGTAGCGGGAAACAAATGTTGGTCTCCTTTTTTCCGAGCAAGTAAATAGAACGGTACTCCATCCTGATGTTATCTACGTACATTAATCATTTCTTATACCCTTATTAAATCAATCCGGTTTATAATGCACACACGTGATTTGTCATATGAATGATCTATCAATATGATGTATGTACAGTTTATTGGTACAATATCACGAAATTGAAGACTAATGTTAATTTTGATAAAAGCATGAACGTCATCAAAATTATTTGTGATAAGAAAAGGCTTAAAAGTCAATATTGTAAATGATAACAGTAAACTTTTATTGAGAACAGTATCGTGTACGATATGATATCATCGGAATAATTATGAACGTATTGTTGAAACATTATAATGTTTATTGCGACCGATTTCATCATATTCCAGGTTTCCTGTTGTGATGTAATCCTTGATTTTTTCGGATTTATTTCATAACAAATTGTTATTATTATTATATCATTTTTAATTATCGTTAATCACATTCTAATTTTGTGTCTAGGTTTTATGTCTTAAGTTTATGTTCGGCACCAGCCAATGAGGAGAGCCTTTTAGCCAATCCACAGGCACTGGCTGATATCCATTATCCTTTTCTCTGTCTTGTTTATACTGATGTCTGTGTCGCATTGTGTTTTCCTGATTATTAGATAAATACAAAAATACAAAAATAAAATAAATGTACCAAAGGTGTTTTGAAGAAAGAGAGGTTGTATCATTGTTCTAATCTATTACGCAGACTCTGTTTTGACACTTAAGCACAAATCCATGCTTGAACCTATATATCTCTGACAGTATTTGCCTGTATCAACAAGAGCTATAGCACGATAGTATACAATACTGCTCATGAAGTTGGAATAAATCCCCTTCTCTTCCTTAAATGAAGTTGACAATGTGATTTTATGCTTGATAAATTTTGATAGATTGAGTTTATATCTTATCGAAGTTGTATTGATCGATCTAAAGCGCCAAAGAGATTAATCAATAAATTTCTAAGAAGATAAAGTTTGATAATGAAGAATAAATTATATGGTACAGTTTAGTACAATATAGTAATTAGTGCAGTACATGAGTGGAGTAGCTAGTGGGGTACATCGTGTAGCAAAATATAGGCTTACAAGCGCATTGCACTGTCAGCAAACTATCATCTTTTCTTGGCTTCCACTATACATGCGTTCTCTATTCATTACATTTCCATTTGATCATTATCATCTCAAACACTGGTAACTCCTTGGTATATAATTATATATATATATGTACCACACAATCACCTACTTGGCAGCAAAGCTATTCAGAAGGGTCGTAAACATGATTACAAGTAGGTGAGACTGTTTGATTAGATCGTGTAATTAGTATAGGCACGACACCCTGTTGTGAAAGGCTAATCCTTGGCGCTACGTATTAAACCGCGTGACACATGGTTAAGAAGTTTCCTTAATCACCAATGTCAACTTCACACAAAAATGACTGGTCAGTTGGGATATCAATGGCCCAGTCTAGTTTAAGTAACCCATTGACATAACGTGATGATGATAAAGTGGTCACGGTAGACGGCGAAAATTCTAGTCACACCATAAGTCATTTTTTAAATAAATTTTGTTAATGATTTCTCCGTTGCCTGTTAGGCCAGTTTGTTTCTTCTTCTTCTCCTCCGTCTTCTTCTTCTTTCTTTTTTTCTTCTTCTTCTTCTTTTTCTCTTTCTTCTTCTTCTTCTTCTTCTTCTCCTTCTTCTTTTTCTTCTTCTTCTTCTTCTTCTTCTTCTTCTTTTTCTTATTTACAAGTAGTATTTATTTGGCAGAAAAAACAAAATCAAGAAATCTTCTTTTTCTTCTTCTTCTTGGTCTTATTCTATTTTATTTGTTTCTGTATCCCCTTCCCCCTCTCTCTCTCTTGTTTGTCTAAGTATAATTTGCCTAATACTCAATCATATAATTATAGCATTGTTAATCATGTATTTAATGACAATTAAGTGCTATGAATCATGCTGCTGCACAACTTCATGTATAACTAAATCTTGAAATGCTGAATGCACTATTGTATATACATGATTTATGTTCACTGTTGAAAAACACACACACACACACTCACACACCCTCCTCACATACCTAAACAAAACAACACACAAACGTTCAATTAAAGATACAACAACAAAGATCAAATTAACAACAACACCGAACAAAATATCTCAGAATTCGCTGAAAGCTAAATTCCATTGCCCATGATGCAACCATCGTCACTTTTATACTCAACGGTTTGTATATGAAATGAAACTGTAATATCTGGGGATGTTTGCATATAAGGACCAAATGCATAGGTGGTATTCCCATTATTGCGCTTTTACAAACACTTGTCGTATTTGTGGCCTTCGTAAGGTACTTATTCTATCATTAAAACTGATAAGATCTGACCCAATACCTTCTTTCAGACATTGCTTCTGAAGGTGATAAGCTGCCTTCATTTGCACAAGGCGGAATCGAAGTTTTTTAAACATTTTTTTTATGACACAGAGATATTCTTAGAATGTAAGTTGACGTCAGATTTAATTATTCTTCTTTCTTTCTACTTCGTCTTGTCCTTCCTGTTAGTCCTGTCGTTGTTGTTTTTCTTCTACTTGTTTGTGAAACTTTTTGGAAGTCTTGAGTGAAGTTTGTACAGTGAACTCTTGAAATATTGAAGAAAAATTATATCGATGCAAAAGCGAAGAAGATTAGCAAGCGATATTTTGAATATTCATGTCTTCAAAGCTATGATTAAAGAGTTCCACCGATGTAATAGAAGCTACATGTTTCATCAAACTACTGATTTCATCTAGTTAATATGCAGTTAGCTTCTTTGTACGAACACAATGTTCGATACAGACTGGTTCGTTTATATATAGTTTACATTGGACAACACTATTTTTATTTTATTTATTTTATTGAAATATATTTATTCAGGATAACAAGAATCAGATATACATTGTAGATACAAAATCTGTTTTACATCATGGTCCTGAACAGGATAAAAATGTAAACATGGAAATATAAATAATGAATATCACCAAAGCTCACAGGTAAAGGTAAGAATAGTATATAACTAACATATAAGCATAATACGCATTAAAAGTAGTAAAAAGCACCCAAAAACAAAACAAAAAAAAACGACAATGTAATAATTGAAATTAACAGCGGAAAAAACATCGAATCACTTTAATAAAAGGCATTAAAATGTCACCAAAAAATAGAAGAGGAGAAAAGATATAAGGAAACTGGTAAAAAGTAAAGGAGGAAAGAGGGAAAGAAAGAAAGAGGGGAGAGGGAAATGGAGAGAGAGAAAGAGAGAGAGAGAGAGAGAGAGAGAGAGAAATAAGCCATGTCAAAGCAGTAAATGAATCGGCATTGTATCACACGGGTTTAACAAATTTGTCCTTGTACATACGTTTAAAAACATCGATAGATTTGGCATTTAACACTAGAGGAGATAAAACTCATCTTCGCTGTAAGTATATAGTTATTGAGTAGATTAGAAAGACTCAATAAAGGAGGGGAGGAATGAAGGCGAGTCAAACGTCATTGTATATAGATTTGTGATGTTGTTTTAATTATATTATTATTGTTGTTTTCCTTGTTTATGGTCCTACAAAGTATACAAACCCAGACGAAAATAATCAAATCTAATTAATTCACGTCTTTAAAATCCTTTAAACAAACACACACGCTCGCTAACAAGCACACACCCACGCACCTAGACACACGCACGCACTAACCCACAGCAGCATTGCTCCAAGTCGATTTCCTATACTAACCCTAACCCTAAGCCCCAACCTAATCCTAAATAAGCATATGCCTTGGCCTTGACAGGTTGATGGTCCCAGACATTAGCAAGTAAGCAATTACATTAGTATTTTGGCGAAAAAAAACATAAGTATAAGTTTAAGCTATCTTTTATTTAAATGAATTTAGACATGGGATTCTGTACAAATACAAAACAAAATTCAATACAAATTACGCAATCGGATGGTCCTATATCCGGAGGCATACCTCTTAAAAATAGAAGCGATATTAATTTATTATATCTTGATTTTATCTTCCTTCTTGACCTGATGACCCAATCTTCGATTATACGGACATCGTGTATATTCTTAAACAAGGTACACTTTACTGCCTCCACACCTACTGTACAAACAACTCATTATCAACCTCATGTTATTACACTGAAGACACGTGGCGTAGGGTCTTAACGCATCGTGGGGGGGGGGGGTAGGATTGGAACGGTTCTAGAATATTATGTTTTAAAGATTTCTCTTGGAGGTCTTTGGAGAGAGGATCTGGGGTAGTTTACATTCATTCGTTTAAATAGCCTGATGACCACATTCACAGTACACTGCTATGAACCGGCCATCGATTATGTAGCATTTGTTTTTATCATGCAGAGCAGGCTGAAGTTTTTCGCCCCTTTGAAGGTAGATAATTGAAAGGAAAGAGAGTGTTGGGGATATAAAAAAAAAGGTCCCATTCCCCCCCCCCCTCTATTCTTCTTTTACTCCCCCCGTTATTTTCCCACCCCTCTGATCTCACTACTTTTATCTTTTACTGGTAGGGGGTATGTGCCCCACGAACCACACCCACATCCTGACCTACATTATGACTCCGAGTTAACGACGTCTAAAGTCCATTCTAGAGAACAGGATCTGCGACAAACAATGCAATCATTAACAGCTAAGACGACGCAACAAGCAACACCTACTTCCAATACGCAACGGACAGGTGCTTCTGGTCATTATACGGGCATAACTGGATTAAAAATACCACATATTTTGATGTCATTATTCTTATTTCCTGAATTTACAAATATCATCTGCTGACTGGCGAGGAGCCATACTCTGAGGTCATTGCCCTCCTCAACCCACTTTCCTACAGTTTTGTTTATTGTATATTGGACAGGACAAGAATTTAAAAACTTGGAATTATTCAACGGAAAATTTTATTGAGTGTACCGGAATCGTGTCTGTAGTAGAATTCACGAAATTAAGAGGATTATTCCACAGAAATTTTTGGAAAAAAGGATATACGCAACAAAAACTGAAGATATTCGTTGGAATTCGATTCTTATTTTGACAATGGCCGTATTGAGAATGCAAGTTTCCAAATTGATATTCATAATGTTCGTAATTGGATTCATTGCGAATGATGTAAATGGAGGTAAGTTTCTAAATACTATTCTTCTCAAAGTACTGTAAAATTTAATTTTCTCTTGATTTCCTCTTAAAATAACCCAACAGCTATTAAACTTTGATAGCCAATTCCTTATCCCATTAATGCGAATTGCTTTTTGAGAGGGACACAAAATTATTTAGGGAAATATTCGAAAAATTTAAGAAAGTCATAAGTAACTCTTACATTTTTTAAATTAATGTAGTCGAGTAGTAGTAGTAGTAGTAATGGTAGTAGTATGAACTCATTTTCATTTTAAATTTCACCTTAAGAATTTGTTTGAGGCCGCCATCCCATTCAAGCATCGCTTATGATTGCGGTCTATTACACTTTTTCCACAGATAGTTCTGATAACATGTATTACGCTCGGATGATAACATGTTATAGAAGCATTAAGTTCGTTATCATACTGTAAATAACATTTTGTCACGAAGTTAATAAAGTTTGTATATGAAGAGCTTAATTCCAAAAGGAGCTAAATCCACTTTTGATGAAAATGGAGTTATTGATATCAGAACATTGTTCACTATAGTACCCGTCTTTGAACAAAATTATTTACTTAAATTTTTGGAGCAATTATGAAAAAAAATCAATTTCTAATATCACTTTTCCATAGACGCCTGTACAAAATCTGGTAAACAATGGCTTTTTCTCCGAAGTTACAAACATGGATTTAGCTCCTTTTGGAATGAAACTCTTCATATTTTGTCAGTATTATATCTTTGTTATACAGATAATGTATTTGGAAAAATGCAGAAAAATGCAGGGGAGAAACAAAAATCAATTCATGCTGTAAATAAGACACATACACGCGACAAAGAGATAACAGGAGAGGTGAAATAAATCAAAGAAACCTGTTTAGACCTGCCTTTCATTATTAACAGTTATGATCGTTATTTATCTCTTTTACCTTGAGTAATCAAATATTGTTTGATATACTGTATTAAAACAATAGTCCTTAGCTAATTTCCTCTGTACGTTTATTCTATCCTACAATCTATGCAACTATTGAATATTATGACAAGGTGATTATGACATGTTACTTATTATTGCTCACCTTGCAATATATTATTATGTATCTTACTTGAATGCATAAAGGGCTTCTTCAAATAGTACTTTATATGAATAAATACGATAGGAAACAAAAGGTCTATGTTTGAAGGAGATGTATGTCATGATGCACCAGCTTCATTTAAAGATTAATTAACTGATAAAAACTGAAAAATTTCAGGAAAACAGATATTCTCTTATCGGTACAGGCTTACATACACATACACATACTAAGTAAACAAATACTAAAGCACTTTTTTTAGTGCACAACCCCCCCCCCCCCCCACAACAACTACAAAAAACGACAAAAGTCAAAAGACCAATGCTATCATTTTTATAAAAAAACCCAACATGTATTGTATTACTTGTAAATGTACACACTGAAGAACAAAACGAGAATGTGTGTAAAAATCTAAGGTGATCAACGAAGAATATAAAACAGAAAAGCATATCAAAGAAAGTTGGCCGGGGATTTGATAATGATGACATTTGTCTCCCTTTTTGTCATGGAGATCGGCAACTTTACTGGAATTCGGTGGTCTCAGCACTTGCCATGTTAGTCACAAAATATATCATTTTCATCTCAGCTATCAGTCCCCCATGTTCTGTCCATAATTGAAATTTGAAATAATAACTGTATTGTATTGTATCACCAATCGTGCGTATGACAATATTAATGTAACAATTAGTCAAATGGTGTGATGATTAAAAATGTTCCTGTCATCTGCCCCAGGGTAACCTTATATGTGTGGCAAAAGGTTCTCTTGCAAGGACTGGATCTCTTATATGACGCAGGAGAGATTATAGAATATGAAGGTTGCGTTCCCTCGGGGTATGACATTAGTTAAGGCACATTAGAGATGCCCTTCGTCGAAGGGTTGTCTCTCAATATTTTAAAAGTCTCCCTCACTGCCTTGGCTAGAAGCTAATATTAAAATAATGTTATCATCTTTTAAACACCCCCTTTAGCTTGCTATCGGCCCGATTTCACAGACCCGTATGCAATCATACTCGACCCTGATAAAGAAATTTATGTGGACTCTTTCGAACAACTTATACTCAGCTGCGAGGAGGAACACACGGAATTTGGCTTTCCTCCTGCAACCTACTGCTATGATGATGGCAATTGGACTCCTGATGTTTCTGGTGTCCGTTGCTATGGTAAGACGTCTTTCACCCTGAGATATACCTTTATAGTAACAATTACATCATCATCATCTTCATCACCATCATCATCATCATCATCATCTTCTTTTCCGTCTTCTTCTTTTTCTTCAGGTTATATCTGCCTCCTTTAGGTGTGAAACTTCTTGCAGACGTATTTACGCAGTTTGTGTGGGTATATAAAGCTGAGTTTGGGTGCAGCATGCATACTACATGTATTTAAAATGTGCACGTCAAAACTCTTGTCCGGTTTAGCTCGGGCCTTCCGTCAGTCTTAGACGGTATGTTATTGCAGGGAAGGGATTGGTTATGCTGGATTGGAAAGGATTCCATGCCCTAACCGTCTTTGGAAAAAGGACTGTTTGTGGAGGTCAGTCCCGCTGTATAGGATTTGGGATCGGCTGGTGGGGTGACGTTGTCTTCCTGCTTCATTCTGCTTCACTAAAACAAAATTCATAGACGGATGGATTCCATTATTGTTTATATTAATATACAGCACTTTGACACTTTTGGTATTATTGTCATAAGTATTATTCTTATTATTAACTTTATCTTCATTATCAATCATTAATCAACATCATTAATATTATTATTATTATTATTATTATTATTATTATTATTATTATTATTATTATTATTATTATTATTATTATCATCATGTTCATCATTATTATATATACATTTTAAATCTAAATATGGAAAAATTATGATTAGAATATAGACTGGTTACCCCGCCTTAACAATGTTTGAATAATGAAAAAGAATTTTATATAAAGGAAATCATAGTTTCATCGTTCAAAAGGAAGTGTAGGTAAGTATGACACGATTTACGTCATTAATTACATCATTGCAGTTAAAATCATTTCATTACCTATGGTAGGCTTAATATAATTATTTAATTATAAACGGCATATTTCCCCGAGATCGATATAGGATGTGGGTCATGCAATGTTAATGGAATAATACTTCAAATATTGAATCTTCACTTAAGCGTTATTTTCTTGGTTTACAAAGTCATAGACTTTGAGAGCAATTACATTCAGTCCACTTAGAACGGACTCCAAAGCTCTTTTTCAAAGTCTAAACATTTTAAATATTTTTCAACTTCATGAACTTCTTGTATCAACATTTATGTACGATTTGGTAAAAGGTTTTTTACCACACTCTTTAGTGGATTATTGTCAGATGATGCAGCACAGATATGCAACTAGGAGAAAAGAAAGTGGCTTACTTTATCAACCAAAATGTAAGACAACGCAAGGGCAATTTTGTATTTCGTTTGTAGGAGCAAAGCTGTGGAATGATCTGCCAGATGAAATTAGATTAAAAACATCGAGGTTATCTTTTCGGAGACATCTTTCCACCTACCTTCTATGTAAATGATGTGGGCTCAATCCCATTCCCCTTCGTTTTTTCCTTTTATATTAATTGTCTTCCTTTTATATATGTATACACTTCCTTGTTAACGATTATAGCGGCCTTAAGCTTTTACAGGATTTGTGCATGTACGTACATGTGTATAATTATTTTTATTAATACATCCTTTTCATTTTTATGAACACATTGATGATTTTATTTCTTCAAAGATTTGTCTTCTTTCATTATAATGCTTTAGCACTTAAGCATTTTTATTTATATTTCTTCATTTTAGTAAAGAAAAAAAGTTACATGATATTGTATTATTTTGTTGTATATATGTAAATACAAAACAAACAAGTTTTACATTCATATGTAAAAACAAATTAACAGAAAAAAATCTTGCCAAAGAATGGAACTAGGCTCGACTAGCACTTGTGCTAACTTTTAGTTCGGTTCCCATTAACAACTTCACCTAAACATTAATTCTACAAACTGATTGCATTCAAGGTGCAAGGTTCAAAACAAATTTATTGCCTTCTCATTTTATAACATGAATATAAAATATATAATTTAAATGTATAAAGGAAGGGGATGAGATTCCCTAAGACCACAGGCCTGTGATTTGGATGCAAAATGAGAAGAAAAAAAACGAAACAGGTAGGAATTCCATGTGCCTAATAGTACCCTGGGAGTACCGTTGAGACATACAACTTATGTGTGATTGAAAATAATACATGAAAAAAAGAAATAATTAGATATTTAAAATAATTGCTCACATACTATTTTTTCACATGAAATTTTGCTATTAAAATGCATGTGATGTACTAAGAAGATACATTCCACAGTATTTTAACTTTTTATCCGATACTTACCAATTTTTGTTATCTTTGCAATTCATTCTTCCTAAATACTGTCACAGCTCAATGCAACACAACTAAATTAATTTCCGACGATGATGTAAAGGTCACCACTGACAGTGGCGTACTACAGACGGTTTTCGATGATGGAGAAAGGGCTTACTTCGCATGTAACAACAAAAGCCAGCTTTCCGGTGCAGAGCAGGGATCATGCACAAATGGCACATTTGGATTAGAAAATGAGCCATCATGCTTAGGTAAGTCAACTGATTAGTCATGGCCCCGTTTCATAAAACTAGAAACAAGTTACAATAACCGTTACAAGCTACCAAACTCGTTGCATTGGAATTGGTTGTGAGCAAAATTTGATAAAAAGTTGTGACACTTGTTATCGATAACAGATTTTATGAAACAGGGTCAATTGGTTTTTATTTTTTATTACAGGAACGTTGCTTGATTATCCATTCATGTTTTTAAATTAATTTACAGACAAAGCGTGAAGAAAAAGATATACATTATTATATTGCAAATCAGGTACCCTGGAGTGACAATAATAATTATATGTCTTGTTTACCCAGGGTAGGCTCATCAATATACATACTGTTCTCCCTTAGGGCCCTGCAAACATATTATTACTCCGCCTTTACACGTTATATACCCTGCCATATAAGCTTAATATTAATGTGTTGAGGATAATGTTATACTGACACGTATGCACTAATTTGCTCATATTTTTTTTTAATGCGGGCCTACAAATATAGTTAGGTATGTGACATATCACAGGCAGGACGGATGAAGATAAATACAGTTTCAGGCCTATTTCTCATTTTAGTACGCCTGCCCTTCTAGAACCATGACCTGAGCAAATACTTTTGATCTTGGTTATCATTATTACTCAGTAGGATTCCATTGACACATGTGTGCTCAGGTGCCAGGCTTCGGATAGTTTTCCAATGAACACGGTCGCAAAGAAGTTCAGTAATCAATTCAAGGGCAATTTTAAAGCCCTGTTGTATTTCCCATTGAAATGATGCTTGGATTATGAAATGCATCGCTAAAAAAGCGACAGGCTAGAATGCACCACAAAGGAGTGGAGATATACAGGGTGAAGAACAGAATCACAAACGAATCTTTATTGTGTATGCGCGTTGGTCGGTTGCTTTGTAACTTGCATAATGATTTATGAGAAAAAGCTTCTGCATCCCTTTTTTCATCCAAGCCTACTGTCCAGTATACATTGACGAACTAGGAGAAGGTCTTTACTACGACACTGCCTTTGACCCAGTTATCAATGAGACCAACACACTCTACTATGGGGACGGATATCCAATTACATACAGATGTTCAGATGGATACGAAGGTCCCCAAAACCGCACACCATCTGATGACGGTAAGAGCACCTGTAACGACGGATTGTGGGACCCACCTGAAACTCCAACATGCATGGGTAAGTGATCAACGTCTGATTAACCGCCGAATAACATTCAAAAAGTTCCATTCCTAGGATAAATGACATCTTCAGTGGGTGTTTATCTTTCTTGAATATAATATATATATATATTAATATATATATATTTATATATAAACCGATATCATATATATACATGAACCTTAATTTTTTGTTGACTACTCAATTATTCCATTCCCATAGACTAAGGAGACGAGTTGGCTCGGTTGGTAAAGCGTCTGCCTGTTGAACCATGGATCTCGGGTTCGAATCCCACCCAGGCAGATGACTGAAGCCTGCGTTGTGTGTTTACGTGCCCCCTCCCCTTATAGGCGGAGGCTATGTTAAGTGGAAAACACTCCGTCCCTCGGGTAGGACGTTAAATGGAGGCCCCGTGTAGAGGAGAGTCACCACCTTTGCACATTAAGAACCCACTGCACTTTTCGTATAAGTGTAGGGGGAAACCCCGGTGTAGTGGTCCACCTGCACACCCCAGTATTTACAAACATTCTGCAAGAATCTTCAGTATTGAAGGAGGCAGATTATCCAGAAGAAGAAGAAGAAAGATAATACATGAATCAACGGTTTAAGTAGGCAATGAGTTTACCTCCCAAAAATAGATTCTCTCTCAAATGAATGATAAATATCTGTGTTCATCAAAGTTTTTCTGTAATGTTTGTATTATTTGTTGGGAGTGTCAGTGGGTTGGGTGTGTCATGGAAAGTTTGCATTTTTGCGACATCCGATTTTGAACTTCGCATATTTTTATTTACAAGATTTTAATAGTTGTATAGATGTTTAATAAGAACAAATATTTCGTATTGTTCATGTAAACACATTTTAATTTTTTATTATTTTGGGGGGAGGAGGTTAAAGTAAGAGATCCCGACCTAAACTTGTGGAAAAGCTGCTCATTGATTCACCATTACCTTAACATAGGCAATTGGTATGCAAAATGGGTCGAATATCCGTGTAGGGCGATGGTTGTCTTCAGTATGAATATTGATATGGGAGTCTTGAATATCTGAAATTGGGTAGGAGCCATTATAGCCATTACATATAACATATACAAATTAGCAGTAATAGAGAATCATGTTAATAAGTATTTAGTAATAGGAGTAGGAGACCTGAATAGTAATAATAGGACTATAAGTAGAAGTAGTAGTAGAAGTAGTAGTAGTAGTAATAGAGATAGTAGCAGTAGGTAGTACTATAGTAATAGTAGTAGTAGTAGTTGTAGTAGTACATTGTTGTAGTAGAAGTAGTAGTAATATAGTAGAAATATTAATAATAATCATAATAATGACAATAATGATAACGGTGGTGATGATGATTAGAATAATAATAATAATGGTATTGTATATATAAATTGTTAGTAGTATGTGTAGTATTAGCAGTAATAATAGAAGTAGTGGTAGTAGAAGTAGTAGTAGTAATAGTAGTAATAGTAGTAGTAGTAGTAGTAGTAGTAGTAGTAGTAGCAGTAGTAATAGTAGTAGTAGTAGTAGTAGTAGTAGTAGTAGTAGTAGTAGTAGTAGTAGAAGAAGTAGTAATAGTAGTAATAGTAGTAGTGGTGGTAGTAGAAGTAGTAGTAGTAGTAGTAGTAGTAGTAGAAGAAGTAGTAATATTAGTAGTAGTAGTGTAGTAGTAGTAGTAGTAGTAGTAGCAGTAGTAGTGTAGTAGTCTTGGTAGTAGTATTAGTAGTAGAAGTATAAGTACTCGTAATTGTTAACTTGTAGAATACTAGTAGTAGTGATTTTTGTTGTTGTTCTTGTAGACTAGTAGTAGTAATATTATTAGTAGTAGTAATAGAAGCAGTAGTAGTAGTATAGGAGCAGGAGTAGCAGTACGATTACTAAGGATTGTTATTGTTAACGAATACGTTTAGACCCATCGAGTAATGCGACAACAATCCAGACCCCAAGCCAATCTACAACAGATGATATGAAATTGTCTACCAGACTACCAACCACAGAACCGACTATAATCGTTTCCACTAGTTATGATGTGACCACCAATGAGCAGCTAAATACTCAAAGAATTACAACTATTGGTAAATTTTAGTATATAATACTGTCTTGATGTATAAGAATTGTATAGGTTAGTATATACAAATGTTGGGTAAATAACTTGTTCCACGAGGGTATCTATATATCCAACTAATTTTATCGGCATTTCCTCTTTCCATCTTGCTTAATATTTTGCCTATTTTGAACTAAATAATCTATTTTTTAACCCTTTTTGGACTAAATATTAGTCAAGTTTGGTGATGAAAATGCATAAAGTTGGTTGATTACATATTTACCCTTGTACTGGGCAAACTTCTACCCGATATTTGTAAAGAGTGTAGTAGTGTATATTAGAATTGCAGTATATTTTGATTTAGTATCATGTAATAATTCCAGCATTATGTATAATCCAGGTATAGGTGTTTTTTTAAAATAGTGATTATATAGTATCTTCTTTTAGTTGCACAATAGTATAGTTGGAGTTCTTGTATTTAAATATTTAAAATCATGTGTATATTACTTTTATTTGATTTCAAAGTGGTAGTAGTAGTAGAAAAACACAAAGCAGTAGTAGTAGGAGAAGTAGAAGAAGTAGCAGCAGCAGCAGCAGTAGCATTAAAATGGTACGTCAATGTCGTTATCGTACTTGTAGTAGTAGAATTAGAAGAAGAAGAAGCAGTAGTAGTATGAGTGAAAGAAGAAGTAAAAGTAGTAGTTGTAGTAGTAGAAGTAGTATTAGTAGTAAGAGTGATATTAGTAGTAGTAATATCAGAAGAAATGTTAGTGCAAATTGCGTTATATGCATGGTGAATGTGCGAGACATTTGACCAGAGTAGAAAACCTAGACGAGTATAGCTGTATTTATTCTACTCTTTTGATTATATCCCCCTCCCCGGGAATATTTGTCATTGTCAGTTGATAGAAAAAAAGTTGAGTGTTGGCCATTCAATTACATTGTGACAGAAACTGTCTGGAATGAACTGGGAAAGTTTCGTTATGTAATACACAATAATTAGTGTGTACCATAAACTTTTGGAATAATGAGTTAGAGAACAACTAAAGAGATTTACTAAATCTGCACCGCACACAGAAAAGAGTGTATGGAATTACACACATATGTTTCGTCCAAACTCTTTCTCAGCTTTTTATTATCATGTTTCTATATTCCATTTTAAGAACGATCCCTATCAGAAAACATTTCTACTATGATATTCTTCCAAATTGTCATAAACAAATCCCACGAATCATATGTAAATTTCCTCAGAGCTCGACCCACCGGTAAATTGCCGTTTGGTCTACCACCGGTTCTTCTACTATTCACATGGTCTAATAATCCTTTCGCCTCCTTATCCTTAGGTATAATGACCATTGAGGATAATAGTCATTTGGTCTAATTTCCATATGGTATAATCTCCAATTAGTCTACTATAACCATATGTTTACTACCCATTGGGCTATTTATCTATTGTTCATTAGTCTCATATTAAACCAGTTAGTCTAATTCTAAGTCGTCTAACACCCGTTCGTCTACCATCCATAAGGTCTAATAATCATTTTATGATTATCATTATTTATGATTGAATGATTATTACACCATATTAATAGTAGACTCATTGGAGATTAAACCATATGGAAATTAGACCAAATGACTTTTAGCCTAAATGGTAATCAGATGAAATAATAATTAGACCAAATGATAAGTGGACGAAGTAGACGGGCAGGGTGTAGACCCTATGTTAATAGATTAATTGACAATGTGGAGTGAAGGAACTGGTTGTAGACTAAAGAGCTTTAAACCCATCCGTTTACTTTAACAGAAAACAACATTCGTATTCCTCCCGGGGAATATATCTCTCTCTCTCTCTCCTGACAAAATACTTTCTTACAAATTTGCTTTGAGATTTATAATATTTGATTTTAAAATGATGTGAAGAAGTAGAGTGGTGTGGAACTGTTCGATAGAAGGAACAATGGTGAGATAATGAAAATGTTGGGTCTGGAAAAAACTGTGGTGAAAGTGGTAAGATGAGTGTATTGAGATGCATGGGTCATGTGTTGAGAAAGGAAAGATGATGAGCCT
The DNA here is from genome assembly GCA_035222895.1 of Strongylocentrotus droebachiensis. Taxonomy (NCBI): domain Eukaryota; kingdom Metazoa; phylum Echinodermata; class Echinoidea; order Camarodonta; family Strongylocentrotidae; genus Strongylocentrotus; species Strongylocentrotus droebachiensis. The sequence goes on from JAVYIG010008154.1 coordinate 82,322, forward strand.
GTGACAAGAGCATGGGAACTGGCAGTGGGTGGCTCATGCGGGAAAGGAAGACTGCAGATTTCATGGAAAGAAGAGTAAAGAAAGCAGTATGGTTGGTCGAAATTAGGAGGATGCTCGAGACAAGAAGAAGTGGAGAGAGGGAGGGAGGGAGTGTCAGCTTGTCGCGATAGTCAGCAACCCTTCGTAGGATTGAATATGCTGACTTTAATAAATGATGATAATGATGATAATTTTGCTTTTATTATTATTCATGACAGATATCGATGAGTGCTCTGATAATCCTTGCCAGAACAACGCAACCTGTACCGACCTGGTCAACGAATACCAATGCCAATGTGCTATCGGATTTAACGGGTCTGACTGTGAAAATAGTAAGGATAAAATATATTCTAGGGGTTGGTGCTGGATCGGCGGCGTGGAGGGAGGGGGTGGGGGGCGGCGGTGGTTATAGTTGAAATCATGCATTATCAGCAAGTGCATGCAGGTGATAGACTGCTAAATGTGTCCAGAATGAAAAGATGCAAGGTGTGTTGTAGGCCCTTTATACAGTGTTTACCATTTTATTATTATTGTTTTGTTTTTATAATTTCAATACGGTGGTAAGAAAACCTGATGAAACTTTATAATGCAAAGCGAACAGAGAATTTAATTGTATTTATTTTGAGACAACAACTTTAACGTTATCATTTTCATTATCATTATTATCATTATTATTATTATCATCATTATTACTATTATTATAATTATTATTATCATTATTATCATTATTATAATTAACATTATTATCATTATTATTTAAATTGTTACGGACCCCCAAAACAAAAGTTATTTTGAAGTTAATGAAAACGATTAGTTATGAGATGAAAATATTTGAAAGTACTAAATAAAGATTGTGACCTGCCTTTGAATTTTTTTTAAAGTTTGTTTTATTCTAAATATATAAACCACTTAAAATATATTTCAGGAAACACTTATATGAACAAAAACCATCAGCTTTATGTATTATCGAAGAGCTAAAATAGAAAAGTCGGAAAACTCAAGTTAAGGTCTCCGGAGGCCTACAGATAGTATATCAACATAAAACCAAAATACAATGTCGGGTGAGATCAAAGAAATCACAGTCTCATTTTGATCACACAAAGGTATTATTATATTTCCCCAAATGTATTTTTTACCGCAACAGGTGTTTATCGGGATGTGGGTATAGTGTCCAAGTCTTTCTCAAATTAATACACATGTCTTTAGTATTTTCAAGTTCTTTCTGCTATTGCCTTGTGCATCTGGAGCACAGTAGTATAGAATTGACGTATTATAAATATTATAAATATTTAGTAGGAGTAGTACATAGGTCAATCTATTATGTTTACAAAAATTAATAACGATATTTGGGTTATCATTCAACAGATTGCAACGTCAGTAAATTTTTAACCCTAAGTCGTTTAATATACAACGTCATGAAATTGCCAACTCTTATTGTGATTAATAGATATTGACGACTGTGCAAGTCATGCGTGCGAAAATGGAGCAACTTGCGTGGACGATATTGATTCATACAAATGCCAATGCCCTGACGGGTTTAATGGAATTCTTTGTGAAAATGGTAAGTAAATGCACAGTCGCTCATCAAATTGAGATAAACTATTAGGAAGACCTCTTGAAGCTATTTTTTCTTTGAAATTATTTTAGTTTGGATCAAGGGAAATGCTATAAAGTTATTTCTGCCATAATTCCCAATACACTTTATTTGTTCATGTGAGCCTTTTGTAAACAGATATACCCTATGATTAAATCAAAAGGAACATTGATTTCATTTGTAATGGCATTGTATCAACAACTTTAAACATTTCATTTTCTTCGCTTTAATATTGTTTTTCACAAAATCTTCACTTCTCAGTATTCAAATGGCTACATGACACTTGGGAAAAACGATGCTACACGATTGGATTGATTTTGAAAAATACATGATCGCAATGTGCTTCAATATAGAGTGGAGATAATTGATAAGATCTAATCATTCTTTTTTGGTTTTATATGAGTACTATTATTATAATACATGAACTGTATTTATAGTAAAGCGCTTTGAATCATTGAGTAATAAGTGCTTAAAGTTACCTTGATTATAAGCACATTTTCTGGCAACATTCTTTAAAAAGACGAAAGGCCTCCGACGGGCAAGCTAGCTAGCCAGAAGAAGAAGAAGAAGAAGAAGACTGAAAAGGAGAACATTGTTGATTATCATGATAATAATAATAATTATAATAATAAGTATTATTATTATATTAACTATGATTATACTAAGAAGATAAGAATGATACAAAATAATAATTATAATTATTTCAAAATAAAGAACAAAAAATAATATAACAAAAACAAGAAGAAGAAGAAGATCGGGCTATCACTAAATGCCGGTGCACATTTTTTTCCAGCCAGGTTTGGTCGGGTGGGGCTAATGCCCCTCAGATACGCCAAAATCTTGTAATGCATTTTCATGTTTCGAAATCTTGTCTGTGCTGCATGAATTATGTCGATAGATGGGGTACTAGCAAACTGTCGACCAGAGCCATCTATACACAGAGTTTGGCCTACGCGGTTCAAGTTGTGCACAATATGACTAATGCTGTTTTATTGGACAAGAATAAAACATAAGAATAGACGCCACGTTGTGGACAAATTGAAACATAGTTGGCCAAACTTTGTGTATAGATAGCTTTGCTATAGACTGGTTAAAATTGCCAATGAAGGCAAACGTTTTAATCGGTAAAAAAAACAGTAGGAAGCTGTAGCCCATATCATTCAAGAACTATCCGCCCTGCCCTTTCCTTAATTCTGATAGAAATACTATTCTGAGTAAGCATGGAACAAATAGCTTAAAGACCGGTAGTGGTAAAATTGCGGTTCAAGGGTTTGGGGTCCAAAGTATCCATTCAATATTGTTTAAATATTGGCTTTAGAAGCTTAGATGGCAATACTTCAACATAAATTCGCAAAAAACACAGAAATATATGCCCGAATGTTCATGTTGAAGTGCATTCGCGATATCTATCCAGGCCCGATCTATATGATAATTTACCAAATATATCAATAAGTAGGCGGTTTCCCGGCAAAATGTGTATCATCACGTATTAGTAAAAATACATTCTTTCACCTGATTGGTTATCAAAGCTCCCATGTCATTTTTTGAGAGGGGGGCGTTTCCAAAACTGGTCTTTACCTTTAAGTATAATCAAATTATAATATCATATCAAGACTAAATCGGCATTGAGAATTTCTCCTGTTATTATATCAGTGACGTTCTTTATCCGATTTATCTCAAACTAACCAATAGTTCTCTCTGTTAGTTCAAAAATGATTTTCTTCCACACTGACATAGAAATAATAAATAATTATACAACTTTTTGTTGAATTAGGAACTAGTACCAGATCTTTTACCTTCTCTTTAATTTTTCCGATTTACCACAATAATTTGTTTTAAATTCCATTACATACAGTTTATACTGGTGATTTAATTCTGATTTCAATGCGGATTCATTGAGCATTAATCAAGTAGTTAATCATTCATTATCTTACCATATCTAAATCATATAGTATTCATGTCATACGAGTTGATTGGGTAGAAAGCAGGGTTTTTTTTAAATTGTATTAATCAATCAATATTAGTTCGTTTCTAATCAAAGGCAATGAATATTTAAAAATATTTATGCCAGTCAGATTTCCATTAGTTCTCTTGTAATATTAACATTAAATGTTTATGCTTATATGTCTTCTGTTTGGTTTTGGCTGGCTCTTTTTATATTTGAAAAAAATAATTGAAAAAAAAACCCTCATAATGCTAGAATTAATCAAATTAATATCTAAAGTAACAGTTTTATTTGCATTTTTTTAAAGTTCAATAAATAGATCTGAATTATCATGCGTGGCAACTAAACATTCTTCTTTAAATGTAATTTGCTTGTCTTCGATGTAATGACTACCGCAGGAATGATGACAACGATGGAACTACCGACTTCGATGGAGACGACCACGATTGCGGATCAGTCGACAATAGCGTTAACGACTACGAAGGCTTCTACAACAGAAGGGTTGCCGACTTCGCTTCCTAATTCTACACCACCTTCAACACCGATGACACCCACCGATTCTTCTACGACATCGGTAGTAACGCCTGGCTTGGCAACCGTCACTTCTGATGCGACGAGTCTTACGCCTGGCTTGACAACTGTCAATCCCGACACGACGAGTCTTACGCCTGGCTTGACAACTGTCACTCCCGACACGACGAGTATTACGCCTGGCTTGACAACTGTCACTCCCGACACGAAGAGTATTACGCCTGGCGTGACGACTGTCACTCTCGACGCGACGAGTATTACGCCTGGCTTGACAACTGCCACTCCCGACGCGACGACTGCAACTCCCGACGCGACGAGTATTACGCCTGGCTTGACAACTGTCGCTACCGATTCGACGACTGTCACTCCTGCGATTTCAACAGAGACGGCAACTCCGACGGTTCCGGAGTCGACTACAAAGTCGGATTCCACAACATCGTCGAACCCTACCTCATTGTTACCAGAGACAACAGAAACCGTATCTGTTCGATCGACATCGCCTGCTGATCCCACTGAACCTTCACCGACGGAATCACAGGAGACGACTGCGATTTCAACAGAGACGGCAACTCCGACGGTTCCGGAGTCGACTACAAAGTCGGATTCCACAACATCGTCGAACCCTACCTCATTGTTACCAGAGACAACAGAAACCGTATCTGTTCGATCGACATCGCCTGCTGATCCCACTGAACCTTCACCGACGGAATCACAGGGGACGACTGCATCGCAGAAGACTAGCCCTAGGACACCCGAGAGGACAGAAAAACCGCCTACTACTCCATGTAAGTCATGTACATAATGCCGCGCCGAACTTCAGGCAGTGGCGGATCCAGGGGGGGGGGGGGGCCGCCCCCGGGGAAAAACGTGTAAAAACACGTTAATTTTACCTTTTTTTGGAGATGGGCCCCCCTTGGGTTGCGAGGGCCTTCCCCCAAACAAAATGTGGGCGCTACCCCCTCCTCCCTCCCCCCTCCCCCTCCTCCCTCCTCCCTCCCTCCCTCCCCCTCCCCCCTCCCACTCCCCCCTCCCCCTCCCCCTCCCCCCACTGAGCGAATTTTCGGCCGGCACGATATTCAAATTTTCGGGAGCAAAAAAAAGAAAACAAAATTGGGCCCCCCCCCTAAGAAATCCTGGATCCGTGTCTGATTTCAGGGAATGCATTTTCACAGGGACCTTTCTTAGAACACTTTGTATACATACGTACGTTTGCCTGACTTGAAGTCACTTCAATTCAAATGTCAGCATACCCCCTCCCCAACCCCCAACCACTCCTAGCAAAACAAAAAAAGCAAACAATATTGAATAACAATGGGTTTAGGTATTATGTTTCGTCCAGAGTTGAAGTTAAGAATTTTGTACTGTAGGATATGGATCGCAGACCAACTATTGCCAGAGTATTGTTATGTAAGACCCCTTTAACTTCTTTATATTTTCTCTTGGTAGTGCCGTGCGGAGGGGAATGTAGAGCAACGCAGGTGTGTAATGCAGAGAACTGCGAATGCAGACCAGACTACTACGAAGATAAAGATGACCCAGAAAACCCGTGCAAAGGTACAGTACCAGTCGTGGATCCAGGGAGGATCAAGTGGCGGGAGGGGTGAATGCCCGTGCCCTCACCTTCTCCCTCCCGCTGAACCCGGAAAAAAAAACCTACCAAAAGAGAAAGAAAATAATTAGGAATCATAGGCTGACGTCATTTTGTTTCCTTTTCCCTGGCCTCTCTTGTTTTTTCGCTCGTCACAGAATGTTTGGATTTGTGCCCACTCCCCCTCTCCCCGTGTCACATGATCTTTGATTTGCCACTGAATATTAACCCTTTACTAGCTTTCTTCATTTGACTTAACAATCACTGAAAAGTCGACTTTTGTCACACGTAAAGTAACCAAACAATGTGGCAATCTAGAGTGGAATTACGAGTAAGAGGAAGGTCCCAAAATACCATTTATTTTAATAATTAATAAAACTAAATATTTCGATAAATGCAAGAGATAGAGCGTGTTCATCTCAATATCCGCTAAATGAAGTACATCCTCACGTACTACAGTTTTCCTGCACAAATTATAGCATTTTGTTCTTTTGTCAAGATATAAGATACATGCATTTCTTGATAACTCCCAAAACTGTATACTCCAAAGTTCTTTGGAAACGCGTACAGACGTTATATCATAATGGGATATGCATTGGAAAAGACAGGCATTTTATAATAATAATAATAATAATATGCCATATTATTATCGTAACATATCAGTATTATACATTATGTTTGTTAATGATAATAAACTATATAGTAATAATAGTAATATTAGTAATATTAGTATTTATTCAAAAATGTAAATTATTGTTATGACCTTTTCTTTTCCAGAGCCCGAGAGTATTGATGTGACCATAAAAATAACTAAAGTCAACGACTCAAACGCAGAATACAACGTTAAATTAGCAAATTCATCAAGTCCAGAATTTAAAAAGCTTGAAATTGATGTTTGTGAACCGGTAATTATTAATATGTCATTACTTTACAAGCACCATACCCTGCCCCCTAAAAAGAAGTAGACTGTTATCAACATAACACAGGAATATCAAAGCAATGTCTATATTTTTTAAAAACCTGTCATTTGGGGACATCATGTCATTTCTCTGCAAAAAAAAAAAAAAAAAAAAAAAAAAAAATCGTGTTAACTTTGGAAAGATAATGGCTTTTTTAGAAGTGTTATTGAAAACTCGATTTAAAAGGCAATCCAGAAAGCAAAAGAATAAGATAAACAGAATGGCAAAAGTTCGAAATAAATCAGACCAATAATGAGAAAGTTATGAATGTTTGAAATATGAGATCGCTATCAAAGTCCATGCGAATTTCAAATTGGAAAAGTTTGGTCAGTGGATTGGAGCGTTGTCGTGAATAACTCTCCTGCTTGTAGTGCACACAAATATCATCAATTTCTGTTTTTCTTTGAAGTGCCTTCTCCCTTGGGGCACTACGAAAAATATTTTTTTTTGGATAGCATATTTTCATAGGTCCTCTAGAGAATAGACCCTCCTGAGCCATAATTTCTATAATTGAAATTTAAGCCATTTTGTGTGTTGGAACAAATGGGACGGTTTTCCACCACTACATGAAAGAGACACTACCGATTCAGCCCATTTGAAGAACCAACTTTCACAAATCCATAACTTTCTAATTTTTCATCCGATTTCATTCAAAATGTTCACCAGTCTACTTCTATACGTGTATGCCTTCCTCTTAGGTATATACAGTGCGCCCCAGAAAAAACGAAACCGAGAAGTATCGATGTTCTATCATAACTTAATCACAACTATAATTAATGAATGATACATATTTGGAAAGCTTAGAGTCTCCTCTTTCATGTGATGCTACTCAGATAATGCATATTTCACGCATAAGTGATTAAAAGCATTTTGAAGGAAGGAAATCAAAAAGACATTTGGCGAGCGGTATCTGAATTTCGAAGAAAAATTCCCATTTCTAGAAATTTGAGTTTCTACCCTTTCATATGACACCTCAATCAGGAAAAATGAGCGAGGAATGACAAAGTTCTGTTTGTTTAAAGTAGTGCTTGCATTTCCATAATTGTATTAAACGAATTCGTTTTTACTGGCTGCCTGCCGTATCAATAAACGAAATTAACAAAAGACTTAACTCCGTTTCGTTGACAAATCAGCCGTAGACGGGAGTCTTCATGCATGGCTGATTGTCAACGAAACGGAGTTAAGTCTTTTGTCAAATCTGCTTTTTGCTACGGCAGGCACCCAGTGAAAACGAATTCGTTTGTTAAAATTATGAAAATGGTAAGGACTACTTTAAACAAACAGAACTTTGTTATTCCTGGCTCATTTTTCTTGATTGAGGTATCATATGAAAGAGCAGAAAATGAACTTTCTAGAAATATGAATTTTTCTTTGAAATTCAGATACCGCCCGCCAAATTACTTTTTACTTACATTATCTAAGTAGCATCAACTGAAAGAGGAGACTCTAAGCTTTCCAAATATGTATCATTCATTAATTATGGTTGTGATTAAGTTATGATAGAACATCGATACTTCTCGGTTTCGTTTTTTTCTGGGACGCACTGTATATATATATATCTATATTATCAAGGTTATATTTCTGTAGGTATTGCTTAGGTTCCGTACGCGCCCTACTATATCCCTTTTCTATCCGATTATGTACGCGTGCATCACTCTAGTATACTCATCAAATTGTTTTAGTGTTTGCTTAGTGCGTTGCGACTGCAAAACCTCTTTGTAGAAGCAATATTTGACGCCCCTATATTGAATGTAGCAACATAAAACCCTTATACCACGAAAAAAACATGTTTTTGGGGATGACACATTTAAGTCGCTTTCCAAAAACCAGACGGTTATACAATTTCCCCATTATGAATTAAGGTAACGGTAAGATATTTCCAACCAACTCTTTTTTTGTTAGGGGGGGGGGGGGTAAACTGCCCTTATAATGTGAATTGTAAGAAAATTATAGGAAAAGATGATCTTCATGGGACAACAAATTACCCAAGTTAGGGGTAGAACAGTTCCCAAAGTTGCTATTTTTACTCATTTTGTCCTTCTTTCATTGATAATGAACACACAAGGCTAGCGAATCCTTGAATTACTTTAGGGTAAATTATCGTCAGCAAAACACTTAACCCATGATTGATTTGTAAATTTTCTCTTTTATATTTAGTTTGAAGAAATATACAAAAATGATACGGAGTACAAAGGCTGTCGTGTACTTGAATTCAGTAACGGCAGCATAATTGTAAACTACGTATTGACGTTTGCTGAAAATTCAACTCAAAGTGCCTCGACTGTCAATACAAGCGGTGCAGCAAGAGCTTCAGAATCCGAATGGTTCGTTTGCTGGAGACTATACATTCGATGATTCGTCCCTCGTTGTTGCACGTAAGACTTCTTTCCTTTACTTTAATACGTTCATTTACAATGACAGAGGTGATTTTGAATGTGAATCACAGCGAACAATATCTATAAGTCCCAATTTGCCTATTGCAAACGATGCGTCATTTTGACTGCGGTCTTACTTGCGCTTTGAATCAAAGCTATGAATGTAACCAACCCGTACGCCAATGATTCAAGGCTTGTGACTTTTGTCATTTTGCATCGTACGATATCACTCAATACATATAGTGTGACGGTTGCGCTAATAGCTGACGCAGTGTATGTCAGGCAGATGACTCCTCATGTGCATCAGGCATAAGATCACATATCTCCTCTCCTCGCCCCATGAATTGAACAAGAACAATAGCTTAATATATGGCGCTCTTATTCACGGGCTCAGATGCAATTATTATTACCATTACAAGCCACACTTTTCAATAAGCCCATTATATTCACATGTCACATAGAAATAGTCTTACCTTCAACAATGTTCAAACTGTATAATATATTACATTGTTAATAATGAAACTTAACTATCACAATATTTGTAATATTGTTTACAAATATAATATCCTCCAATTTTTTATTTTGTTTGTTTTCTGTATACATTCCAGCAAATAAAATAAATAAAGTCAATTCATTTTTTGTTTCAAAATTGCAACTTGCAGTACATCAACATAGATATGTGCAAGAAAAGCTTGAATGGGGTTTTAAGAGAAGGTAGAGTTCTGGGGAGAGGTGAAAAAACATTTTTTTTTTTTAGCATTCTCATTGTTATTATGCAGTGTGGAAGAACACCAGAGATAAATGTTCCCCGAAAAGCATGGCTCTTCAAATGCCTTCATATTCTAATTATGACATGTAACAGCTTAAAAATATGGGACTCATTTTTATGCCACATGTTTGTGTAGTCCCAAATACGTCTTTCTGTGTACAGTGCTTGTTACTTTTATCAAGACTGGCCAAATTTCTAATCATTTTGATGATACCAGAATCTTGCCGTACACACCGAAAGTTATAAGCTAGTACATGATCAACTTTTTCTGATCGATTCCACACCGTTTCGTTCACAATCCAGAACTCAACTTTATCTTTAACCCAGGGGCGTACGCAGGGGGGGGGGGGTTTGGGGGTTCAAACCCCCCCCTTTGGTATTTTTTATGTATGTAAACCCCCCCTTAAAAAACCTAAAACCCCCCCCTTTGGTTTTTTTTTTTTTTTTTTTTTTTTTTA
>JAVYIG010008155.1:0-25000 GCA_035222895.1 Strongylocentrotus droebachiensis
ACATTAGAAAAAATGGTGGTATTAAAATTTAAGCGGAACTTAGCGGAACTCTAAACATTATCTATGGATTTATAAAAAACATGGATGATTAGTCCATTTTTCAGTGAATTACCCTATAGTTTATCATGAAGATTTTGTTTCTATTAATTTTAACCCATTCATGCAACGAAATGAACTATCAGGAATATGTGAGAGCAATTTCATATCAATAACTTAAAAACTTCATGTTAAATTAAAAGATTTATAAAAAAAAGTCACTTTTGCACTAAAACTGTGAATATGTAGGATTTTGCTGTTTGAAGGAGTAAATTTATACCCTTATTGAGCATACCGGAATTAACATTTTACTGAGGTATTCCTCAAAGTGTTACCTAGAATGATACCTTATATGATTGCGAATTGCGTCAACGTGTGAAAGCAATATAAACTACGCTATACGCTCTACACTCACGTAACCGTTGCCATGGTTACGCGGACGAGCGTTAACTTTAATAAACAGTATAAATGTGTACCGATTATGCCTTATAATAATCGATGGACGTGGGGAGGAAAAGCGGCTGCACATGCAGTGTTGCAAATTCTGGCAAAAAGAAATACCATACATGGAAAGCTTAGGTTTGGGCGGACATTTTGAGATTAACATCACTGCGGGAATCGGCCGGAATCCTAATAAACATGCTACTTTTATATCAAATTGCAATTTTTCCCTTTTTTGTGAAATTTAATGCTCATTTTCCCGAAATGAAGCTTCCATAAATTTGGTCATTGTATTTTCTAATTGGGTTACCAATAGGCAAGAAGTGCACGCAGTATCAAGTTGATTGCTTTTCCCTTCATAAATTCTCAACACCTATTGTAAAGTTGGCCTCTTTTATCATTTTTGGAGCAACATATAGATTTTCCCATGTTCGCAGGGGTATATGACACTTTTAAAACTCGCTAAATATTAAAATATGGGTGGAAAAATATTCTTTAGAATGTTTTCTTCCCCAAGCGAATGAAACAAATATAAAAATTCTGGCCCACTGTGCGCCGTCTTCTAAGTTTGTGCTCAAGAATGTCTTTTTTTCTATGTAATTGTTATCTTTCCAACCATATAAGACTCGTTTTAATTGGTCAATGTTACCCCTCGCGTCTCCAAGATGTAAGACATCTATGCCGAGCGAAAGTTATTTATGTGATGATTCAGTTTGAGAACTATGTCGCCTATAGTCTCTGTCACGGTCCACGCTATAAATGCAATGCACAGTGGTACTGAAACGATACCGGTCGTGGAGAAATATCGGATAATCATAATAAAGATATTCCACTTTTATTTAGCGCTTAATACATCGATGCTGTCTCTCGTTTTACACATATATTTATTACCCTGGTCATCGGATTCAGACTTGCCCGTACACATTCCAGCCAGGCGTCATTTTACAAGCGCACACTTGCTCATCAAGCCACATTAACATTCGAATCCTACCGGGTACCCATTTAACACCTGGGTGGAGAATGGCAAATGTAGATCAATGCCTTGCCAAAGGACCACTATATACTATCTGATGCACAACATGAGTTCAGAAAGAGGTGTTCATGTGACTCTCAGTTTATACTTACGATTGAAGATCTGGCCAAAAGAATCGAAGAGAAAGGGCAGACCGACTTGATACTACTGGACTTCAGCAAAGCCTTTGACAAGGTCTCCCACAGATTGCTCCTACACAAGCTGGAGCACTATGGTGTATGTGGAACAACTCTACTTTGGATCAAGGACTTCCTTAGTCAACGAACTCAACAAGTTCTGGTAGATGGCCAAGTCAGCACACAGGCAGATGTTACGTATGGAGTCCCGCTAGGCAGCGTCCTCGGACCACTTCTCTTCCTGGCGTACATTAACGATCTCCCAGACTGCGTTAAGAACTCCACAGCAAGGCTATTTGATGATGACTGTGCGGTCTACAAGAGAATCACATCACCTCATGATGATGCACTACTTCAGGACGATGCCTTGCAGAAGTAGAAAGAAAGTGGCTAATGGAGTTCCATCCTTCCAAGTGCCAAGTTGTTTGCATAACGAAAAAGCGCAAGCCTACATCTTCAACCTACTCCATCTATGGATTGCTCCTTGATGAAGTTCACTCTGCCAAGTATCTCGAACTTAACGTTGAAAAAAAGCTGTCCTTCAACACACATGTTGACATCACCACCAAGAAGGCTAACTCCATCCGAGCTCTTCTCCGACGCAACTTCAACAGGTGAGGCCGGAAGATCAAAGAGGCAAAAATTCAAGACCTATGTGAGACCAACAGTGGAGTTTGCAACAACTGCATGGGACCCACACACATAACGAAACATTTGAAGCACTTCAAATATGTTTTTTTTTTTACTCAACACTCAACCCCCCCCCCCCCCCCCTTGAGCAACAAAAACATTACATACGAACTCGCTCGAAGCATTTCCCAAAGTTGATACACACCCTGCCAGTCAATATCTGTTAGACTATATTAGATAGCCTTCATTAAGACTAATTCCAAAACATGGCATGGTATTAGACTCTAATCTCTGGATAGATCTAACGTTTTATTTCAGACAAATGAAATAAAGTTGTCTACTCACCCAATTTTATATCCATTTCTGCAGAACTTGTCAGACTGCTTCCAGCATTTCCAGCACAATCCAACAACGTCTTGCTAATAACTTTAAAGTTTAAAACTTCCTACGGGTCAAAAGTCACAATCAGCTGTTCAACAAAACGAACGCAACATATTTACACAAGTTAGGGTGTGGATTTTATCTATTTTTGTAATGATCTTCACAGTATAGGCCCAGGCGCGGATCCAGGATTTCTCAGGGGAGGGGGCCCAACTTTCTTTTTTTTTTTTGCTCCCGAAAATTTGAAAATCGCGCCGGCCGAAAAGTCGCTCAGTGGGGGGGGGGGGGGGGGGGGGGTAGTGAGCACATTTTTTTTTTTTGGTCCTCGAACATTTTAAAATTTGCACCCCCCCCCTTGAGCGCCAGGGGGGGGGGGGGGGGCCCAACCCCCAAAAAAGGTAAAAATCGCGTGATTTTGCATGATTTTTTTCTCAAGGGGGGGGGGGGGGGGGGCCCGGGCCCCCCGGCCCCCCCCCCCCCCCCTGGATCCGCCACTGTATAGGCCTACACTGATAAAAGTGATATTGCGTTACACACCCTTTTTTCGGTCGAAATCAAGTTTGTGTGCAACAAAATTCATAGTTTGACTTTCAGGCGAAGACTGGGAGTTTGGTCCTGTGACTTGTTGGGGGTTCTGGACTTGGAGCTCACCGCTAGTCTCTGACTCTGGTTCTAGATCTAAATTTGAACTACAAGTTGAAGTTGAGACCGAGCTGAAACGTACGTCAGGCGTAGATCTAACGTTAGTTAGATTAAAACAGGACTCAATGGTGGCCTATAATTGTACATGTTGGTCCTGTTGAAGGACCCGATTTTTGAGTTGAACCAGGTCCAGGGACCAAATCTAGAACTAGGTCTAGATCTAGATCTAGATCTTGGAGTAGAATTTAGAAAGCCTCACTTTAGCTCCAGCCAGAATCTAGGATTTGTGGAATTTCTCTGACAAGCACAAGCTCATTTGCCTTTTGTGTCCCTCTGCAACTCGAGAGTAAAGTTTAAGACTACTTTCAGTTTTATGTCCCAGAGACACTCATGATATGCCTCGCTTCAAAACCGTGCTCATTAATGTAGTGATAGTTGTAGCTCTAAGACAAGTTAGCTTTAATGATAATGGTCTTCATTTTGTTCCCCAAACCCTTTTTGCCAACAACCTGATGATCATACCACTGCACACTTTGTTGTTCTTGTTCTACGGACCCGTCTCCAGCATTGACATCTTCAGGAGCACTTGACTTGATTTTGCCGTAGCCAAACATAGGAAAACTCAGGGTTCAAATGTGAAACATAATCACAGGGCAATTTTCATCCGTTTTCACCATACATGCGACCACAATGGCTCGTTGTGTCATCATCTTGTCTAGATCTACTATATGATTTTTTAGTCAACTTGTCCTTTGCAATATAAAAATTAACAGACCTCCTGTTACTAGAATCTGTAGCAATGCCAACATTATCTACCTTTAGATCTTTAACATTATTAGCTGTTACACAGATGTAACATTAACTATTAAAATACAGCGTCCTGGAGCAGGGGCGGATCCAGCCGGCGACAGGGGGCCAATTCGTGAAAAAATATTTAGCTACGACTCAGCCAGCCGGTGAATAAAGGGGGTGAGGGGGGGGGGGGGGGGTAGTAAGCATGTTTTTCCCAATTCGTGAGAAAATATTTAGCAGCGACTCAGCCAGCCGGGGGTTGGGTAGTGAGCACTATTTTTTAATTTGTTTTGCTCACAGGGTGGACAGTGTTAATTTCTTTTTTAAATCCCCCCCCCCCCCGCTTGAGCACCGGGGGAGGGGGCCCGTCTTCTTTTTGAAACACAACAAGGTGTTTTTACCTGTTTTGGGCCAGGGGGGGGGGGGGGGAGGCGGTCACCCTGGCAGGTACGTAGCCAGATTTTTTTTTTTTTTTTTTTTTTGGAGGGGAACATACATGTAATCGATCGACGTCCTGGGGAGGGGTCTAAACAAGTTCAACCGATACGTGCCTGCCCCCTGGCACATTTTTTTTTTTTTTATGTGTGTCTTAAAATTTCAAAATTTGCCGATCGAAATTTTTTTCGTTGGGGGGGGGGGGGTGGAGGTCAGCTTTTTATGGCCACCCGTATATATATAATATTTTTTAAATTAACAAAAACATTGAAGGGGGGGGGGGTCCTCCGAAACACACACATATACAAAGTTTAATGGGAGGGTTCAACCGACGTGCAAGCTTGCGTGAACAAAATTAATATTCAATCTCTCTCGCACACAAACTCACTCACTCAATCCTTTTGTTAATCTCTTTTTCTTTATCGTATTCACTCGCATTTTATTTGTATATACAAATTACCAGCAGCACCGACGGAATGGGTCATTTTTAAATAGAATTATTCAAAATATACAAATTGATTTATAGTGTACGACAGGAATAGAGTATACAAAAAAGAACATTGCATCAGTAGATATGCACGTGATATCAACGAAATACTGAGAGAAAGATAAAGGTACAGAGGGAGTTAATCGAAGAAAGGGAAAGAGAGAAAGAGAGAGGGGAGAGGGGGAGTAGAGGATAACAGTGAATTCAATAGAGCCAGTCAATAATTGCAATGACCCGGCACAAAATGAAACTGATAATGTCAGATGCTTAAACAGAATATCCTTGGATATAGAAATAATTAAAGAAAGAAAGAAGAAGAAGAGTTTGGGTAATATTATAACACAACATTGTCTCTTGAAATATGTGTTGGAAAGAAAAGTAAAATTTACGAGACCGTAAAGGAAGCCGAGAACACCTTGGAGAAAGACATAATACCTAGATTAAAATGATAATGCAGAAGTTTACAAGAAAGACAGATAACAGAAATGGTTGGAAAATGTTGTAGTCAACGTCTGATCTGGGATAAGATGCCATGAACAAATTTAGAGAGGAAAGACGAGGGGCACCGATCAAAAGGAACCAGTCTTACATAATTATGATAATTGAAAATGGGCACTTATCACATTTAAAGAAACACGGTTGAAAAGGTCCTCTCTCGGAAGAGTAAAGAACCCTCACGACACAAATTAAAAGAGGGCATTTGTCAGAGTAAAAGTGAGCAAGTATCAGATTTAAATTGGGACAACTTTCAGATGTGAAAAGGGGCATTTGCAAGTAGGGAAATGGATACTTATTTGAAAGGAAAAGTGGTAGTTGTCATACAAAATGTCGTAATCATCAGATTGTAATAGTGGCACTTATTTTAGGTAAACGGGGGCAAGCATCAGAATATGAAAATAACTATCCGAAAAAAGGGGCATGTTTGAGGTATTTGAAAAGTGGGGGGGGGGGGGGGGCGTGGATTTGATTTGAGTTTATACAAAAAAAAAGATTGCCAAAATAGTATAGTTATATACTACTGGCCATAATTGTCGCCCAAATCGAAAATTTGATTTCATTATGTTTGCCAATGTTTGGTTTTATGTTTGCAAGATTTCTAGTCGTTCAATCAAGTAATACAGTAATAGTGTAAATAAATCATATTGAGCAAATATATTTTGACATCTCTATTTGCGTTTTTTCGTTTGTTTGGCTGTATAAGTGGCTTGACATTTTTATGTCTACTTTGGTGTACTGCAATGTTAACATGGCGGGCTAGGGATATTTACAATTACAGTACAAAGCCGCAATTTGTTTAAATCGGGAACTTACGATGTAAATAATGGCTATGCAACTATCCCCAAAATCACATTAAAAAGTCTCTGGAAAGCCCCTGCTCAGGTCTGTGATTTTTTAAAGACCGCACCAAACTCATTTTTGTTCTTCTTTTCCGATATAAACTCATGATAAACTCAGGGGGGGGGGGGGGGCTTAAAGACAAACCCTCTATACAGAAGGACATTTTCATACATGAATAGAATGTAACGGTTTCAGTACTACTTGCCTGTATAACATGTTTCGTGCATAAACATCCACGAATGTATAATACAAGTCACATTACTGGTTGACAGAAATTACATTTTCGAGTCACAGAATGACTATTTGTTTATGTACATACTTTGAAAGCAAGATTTAATTTCAAGAATTTGCTTGACCTTGTTCTAAAAGTCCCCAGCCCTCAATTGTTTTCAATTGCATTCATTTTAAAGTTAGGGAACTCTTTCAAAAGTAAGAAAAACAAAATATGTATAGACTGAAAACCATTTTGAGGACCCTACGGCACCAACAGTCATGCTAAAAGGTCGTGAAATATTCAAGTGATAGCTTGGTAAATAGTTTTTCTATTGACTCATAGATTTATCATGCCATGCAGGGATGGAGAACGAGACTAATAATACGCACACTACAAAGATGACTCAGAAATGACGCGCATTAAAAATATTTAAAAAATCCACACACGGGCGGAACACCCTAGTCAGCACAGCTGTTTTTCATAGGGGTCCAATTAAAATTCATAGCATGTGTTTTGTATACAAAAGAAACAAACCAATGAATTAAATACACATAAATAAATAACTACATTGCACATACGAATTCAATGAAATGTTATATTAAATCAAATGAGAAATAAGTGTATTAACACCCCCTCCCACCCACCTAGAAAATTATACATAGAAGGACCCTACCCTATTTTAGTACATGTACTTTGCACGATATGATATCTATTTTCATATTTTGTATTATATATATCCAAATATAATCTACACATTCTGTTACTCGTTAATTACAGCAATCTTTTGAACGTAAATTTGTTATTTGAGGCAGGGATAGCTGCATCTTTAGGTTTGAGGCGAGAAGAAACTATGAAAGCAAATCGGCAAACGAGTAGAATGATCATTCATTTATTGATGTAACACATTAATACCCCATTCACAGTGGTTTTGAAATTTGTAGCGGCGTTGTAGCGGAGCGGCGACACCGCCATAACACCGCTACAAATGCATTCACAGTAGAAAAGTTATCCCGCTGCAGCAGCGGGTTAAATATCATGTACCCATTCACGCTGCAGCGGGTGATTTTTATTACCTCCGTAACAAACACGTGTATGCATGGCTCATGACCCGCGAGTGACCCCGATATGACCGGAAATACTTCAGCGCGTAAACATGTCAAGTTGCTTTTTGTATCCTCGATCATATTACTTTTTAAAAAACTAGCATTTTTATTGCTTCCAGTCAGAATATTTTAATTTTTTGAAGTGTGAAATATTTTTATTTGGATAATTATAATATCTACATAATAATAAAATCAATTTGAATCCACTGGTTACTTTATTTCTATTTCACTTTATGTTCCCCATTGCTGGAGAAAAGAGGTCAGTGATAGGTAAGTAAACAAATCACACGTGTTTGTCGCGGTGTTATAGCGGAGAGCCTTCACACTGAGTAAACACCGCGACAGCAGCGGGACTGTCCCGCTGCTGTAGCTAGGCGAACCTAGCGATAGTTTGTCGCGGCGTTATCGCGAGGCGGTGTTATCCCGCGATAGTTTATAACGGGTCCGAGCCTTCACACTGAAGACAATACCGCGACAGCAGCGGGACAGTCCCGCTGCTGTCGCGGTGTTTGAGGCCACTGTGAATGGGGTATAAGTGTCATTCCAGGTCATATCCAAAACTGGCTTTCGCAAGGCCCGTGTTTAGCTTAAGTAAATTGCATATCCTGTATGTGTTAGGATCGAAGTGCCAGAAAAAGGTTACATGTAATAATTAATGAAGCATTTAAGACAAACAACAAATAACTTATCTATACTTTCAAGATCTTTACGCTCTCAAAACCCCGGATTTCATCATTTTCCGAAGCTCAATACTAACAAGGGTATAAGAACAATGTTTAATGAAGGTCTTCGCTTCTGAATGCTCTCCCTCGAGATCAGCTGAAGTGTTAACAAGTAATCTGTAAACGTATTTGTTTGATTCGTTGTAGCATTAATTCTTCTCTTTCATTTTCGTCTGTTCTATATTATACTCTTCTTCTTTTGTTTATAATGCAGGTGCTTTCATGTGATTTCTTTTTTCTTGCTCAAGTGCGCCTTGAGCAATTGATTTTAAGTGAATTCGGCGCCTTACACATCTCATATTTTATTATTTTTTCATCATTATCAATACATAATTTTAGTCCGCGATAGAGATCTAACTCGTAAATTAGGTCAAGGTCATGAAGGTTTCAAAATAAACGCGTTCGTGAAATTTGAATACAGATTCAGAAGATTAAGCATAATATATTTTGCCTTCCCCACCCCCTCTGACACCTCAACTTTTAGTACTAAAAACCAAGACTTGGATGGCTTGTTGAACATCACATTTACATGTTCTGGTATGGATCCCTTTTTTGGTTTATCTCACGCGTTTGACGCATGTGTTTAAAGAGACTTGAATTATTATACAAGTGAAACTGTTGTCATAATGCTTCTAACTCACAATATAAACATGATACCAAGGGATGTATATTCTTACTTACATATATATATATATATCTATATTGTGTTAACCATAAACTACTCCCACCATATAAACGTAGATTTGTCAGTTTTCTACGTCGTAACCAAGTAACCTGCTTCGACATTTTGCTCCGACATGTTAGTTGAAGTCGGATCGACCTTTTGTCCTAATTAGGACGTGGAAGTAAAACTTATCATATATTTGCATTTGTCCAGTTTAAAATATATTTCTTTAAATTGTGTTTAAAGGCTACCGATTTAATTATTGTATATACAACACAAATAGTCTCCCTCTGCCGCATTGTATTTGCATTTATCATGATATTATACAGTGCGTCCCAGAAAAAACGAAACCGAGAAGTATCGATGTTTTATCATAACTTAATCACAACCATAATTAATGAATGATACATATTTGGAAAGCTTAGAGTCTCCTCTTTCAGTTAATGCTACTCAGATGATGCATATTTCATGCATGAGTGATTACAAGCAATTTGAAGGAAGGAAACCAAAAAGACATTTGGCGGGCGGTATCTGAATTTCGAAGAAAAATTCACATTTCCAGAAAGTTGAGTTTCTGCCCTTTCATATGACACCTCAATCAGGAAAAATGAGCGAGGAATAACAAAGTTCCGTTTGTTTAAAGTAGCCCTTACATTTTCATAATTTTAACAAACGAATTCGTTTTTACTGGGTGCCTGCCGTAGCAAAAAGCAGATTTGACAAAAGACTTAACTCCGTTTCGTTGACAATCAGCCATGCATGAAGACTCTCGTCTACGGCTGATTGTCAACGAAACGGAGTTAAGTCTTTTGTTAATTTTGTTTATTGATACGGCAGGCAGCCAGTAAAAACGAATTCGTTTAAAGGTAAAGACCAGTATTGGTAACGCCCCAATTTCAAAAAATGAAATGGAAGCTCTCATTACCAATCATGTGAAAGAATATGTTTTGACTAATACATGATGATAAAAAAATTGCCGGGAAACCGCCTACTAATTCATATATTTGGTAAATTTGTTTCTCTCATGGTCCTGTGAGAGATATAGGGTAGTCCCATAAACATCTTTCTGTGTATAGTGCTTTTAACTTTACGAAGAATGGGCCAAATTTCTGATCATTTTGATGATTCCAGAACCTTGCAGATGCTAGATGCTAGATGATCAACCTTTTCTGATCGATTCCACAACGTTTCTTTCACAATTCAATCGCATGACCATAACTGGTCTTTACCTTTAATAAAATTATGGAAATGCAAGCACTACTTTAAACAAACAGAACTTTGTCATTCCTCGCTCATTTTTCCTGATTGAGGTGTCATATGAAAGGGCAGAAACTCAGCTTTCTAGAAATGTGAATTTTCCTTCGAAATTTAGATACCGCCCGCCAAATGTCTTTTTGGTTTCCTTCCTTCAAATTGCTTTTAATCACTCATGCATAAAATATGCATCATCTGAGTAGCATCACATGAAAGAGGAGACTCTAAGCTTTCCAAATATGTATCATTCATTAATTATAGTTGTGATTAAGTTATGATAGAACATCGATACTTCTCGGTTTCGTTTTTTTCTGGGACGCACTGTATATGTAGGCCTATATATGCAAGAGGCTTCAAGATTAATGTCTACACCCGGCGTTAAAAGGGTTGCCATAGAGCTTGTCAAGATCAGAAACGGATTAGTTTGCGAAGCTATTGTTCTGTACATAGCGATCCCGCCATCATTTGGTTCCTATTATGTTGTGCAAATTTCCAAGTGTGGCAAATGAGCGACCTTGTAGAGAGGAAAATAAAGCAACTGAAGTGTTACGATATCTGTCCAACAGGAAACATTACTCTGTAGGGCCATGCATTATGGTTCAAAGCATGCCCACATAGAGGATTTGTTTAATGTTGGGGGTCGGGGCAAAATGTAATTAATTATTAATAATTCATTGCATTTTCTTAGTTTATTTGTATTTGTGGGGGCGGCGACGTACCCTAGCCCCCACCGCGTACAGTCATGATTCAGTGACTAAGCAATGGCCTCGTTGCTGTGAGCCCCCAGGATCAAAACCGTGTCGATGTGCTATATAAGTGCCCTTTTTACGAGGCGTTAATCCTTGTTACTGTCAGTTATGACTTAAGGACGTAGGTCCCCTAGTTTAGCATAGTAGCATACACATGCTTTAGCAGTCACACAAAACAAACACTCACAAATCATTATTCAATCAAATCTGAGAATGTAACCTTTTATCTAGATCTATTAGAAATAAATCATTGTCAAAATCATTCCATAAATTGGGGTAAAAATAATTATTCCACCATTATGACCAACAGTGTAGTTGAAATGAAATTAATAGCAAATCATGTCTTTGGCTTGGACTCGACGTTCTTCCAAGTTCACGTCGTAACCTTTCTTGAAACGCCAATTATAAAATCATTTATAAGACGCAGACTTGAGTACTGCTCAACTGTGTGGCATCCTAATTTGACGAAGAAATAAAAACGAAAGTAGAAAAGGTACAGCGTAGAGCAACTCGCCAACTATACATGCTACGACACTTGAGTTGCGAGAAGAGACTAAAACATCTCAACTTGCCATCTCTTGCCTTGATACGCCATAGAGTAGACATAATTCAGATATACAACATAATGCATGGCCTAGATGAATTAGATCCAGCACATTTCTTTGACCACCCAACTGATAGTAGAACCCGTGGCATCTACTCAAAGCTTAGACATGGCTCCTTTTCTCAGAGATGTTTCAATGAATCGAACAATCTCTTCTCTGTAATTGTGGAGAGCACGTCACTTAATAGCTTTAAATCCAATTTGTTTCAATTTTGGTCGTCAAGAAAAGAACAATGTGACCCAGAAGAGTCCTTCGTTTGTCCGTGTTTATCAACTGCTGCACAGCGCCACTGAATATGTGTCCCAATATATGGATTCTTCAACTTAATGTCAACGAGAGGTAGAAAAGTTTTTAACTTTCAATGCCTACTTCCAAGGTATATTTCCAAGGCTAGTAGAAATCGGACAATTTTTGGCCCTTTTTCTAAGATTAAACTTAGATATGAGGTTAATACCGTGAATTACAGAGAGTGCGAGCTCGGGGAGGGGGTGAAGCTTAAAATAGCCTTCCATTCACATCCTGTAACAGTTTCACAAAGGGATATACATGCACTCTATCTTCATCTGAAGGCCCAACTTCATGAAGGAGGTTTATTTTAACTCATGGTTTTAACCTTTATAATTTGAGTGTGCGCCGCAGACCACGATTGAAGTCTAAACAGAATTTCAGACCATGATCATAATGGTTTCAATAGAATCGCCTTGGTTAAATTTGAATAAAGATTCGGAGCATTTCGGAATGATTTATTTTGCCTCCCCCACCCCCTGAACCTCCAATTAGCAAAACAAAGATTTGGATGGCTTGTTAAAAATCACATTTACTTACTCCGGTATGGATCCCATTTTGGGTTTTTATCTCATATGTTTGACGCATGTATTTAAAGAGAGGTAGCTTCTTCTACAGGAAACAATGGTCATAATGCTTTTAACTTACGATTTTAAGACGATAGAAAGGGATGTAGAAGCTTACTTATCTTACCGCAAACTGTAAAGGTCCTCAGAAACGACGCGGGATTGCACGAAGTTATATTTACATTTATTTAAATATGCAGTATCAGGTATTACGTAAATATAATCTGCATGCATGTATGATAATTATGTTATTCATCAACTACTAGCACTCAATAAGACAGAGTCTTATCAGTTGAGGCGTGATTGAATTATAGAAATAAGGCGGCAATCAAGAGGAGCGTGTTTTTTTCTTTCAAGAGGGGTTTGACGTAATGAGGAGGGGGGCTCAAACTCCCTTCGAGATCGCGACCTTACTGGCAATAAACTAGAACGACTATAAATCCGCCTTCAAATGTTGAGTATTGCTCTACAAATAATATTGTGAATAACATTGTTGGAAATCACTTGAGAAAGATTGATTAAAAATAATAAAACTGATGTTCAGTGTGAAGTTTGGGAATAATGAGGAAAAGGTAGTAGAATCAATCCTGTTGAAGATCAAATGTACTGCGGACTACGTACATAAGCATGATAATGTTAGTGAACACTTTCTAGCTTTTGTGTGTGTTAATACCATTATTTGACATGATATGGGGGGGGGGGATTTACAATCTCAACTATCTTTAGAAAACTTCACCCATCACTCAGAAACAATGTGAGATTCTCCGGAAGATATCAACATTTATCTTCATGTTCTTTATCAGTCATGAACAAAAATAGAAACTTCCTATCCCCACACACACTCCCGCATACTGCCCGGGTTTACGAGATTGATGACATCACGTGCAAAAGTAAAACCCATCACAAATATTGACTTGATCCCGTTTGGTTGGACTTGCTGACGCTGCATGTTAATTCTTCCACGTGGACTGCTTGGAGCTGGGTACCGAATTTTGAGAACGTTTTGTCTGAGCAAAATTGGATGACTAATATGAAAGTTATGAATTTGTAATGACATTAAAACATTTAAAAATCACTAGACAAATTGGCAAATCATGGCAATGAAATCAGGAGATTAAGTCTTCGTCGCGTTGAATTCATGAAGGAGGCACACAACGGTAAAAACTGACAACTAACAATGAAAACTACTGCAACAACCGAGTGAGCATGATGATGAATATAATCCGACATGTAACCATAAGCGTTTGATACATGCAAAGGAACTCCTCACGTCACAAGGACACTATATGTTACTTTGAATCTTAAAGGTAATACAAAGTATTGGGAAATTTTGAAAATTGGATGGATAGTGATTCTTTACAATTTTGATATATTTGAATGCCCCTGTGAATGTTTTATAAGCACTAGAAAATTTAGCCCCTAAAACACTTCTGGTTTTGAGAAAAATTGAATATAAAAATGTACCGGTGCTCCCGATAAATCTTGATAAATTTCAAATAGCGCCTACGGCCATACAAAGGTAGCTGCAACCATGAAAATCTCAGAATATGTAGTTGTGATATATAGTTTCCAAACGGTAATAGCTAATTGGTCGATTTTAGTCAAAAAACATTGTTTTATAGCTTAATTAATATTTTGATCTTGAGAGGGAGCTATACAACATGAAGAGTTTATTATTTACAATTTCATAATTTCAGACCCGATTTCAACCGCGACGACCATCACTAAATATTGTAGGATCGCATATGCTTCCAATATGTTCATTTGAACCAAATTCATGACCCTATACCAACACTTTGTATTACCTTTAATCTTAATTTCTGGTCATGATTACATGTTTATATTCCCCTCACAAAGAATTGTTCAGAATTGTGATATGATTTAGTGCGTTAATTTGAATATTAAGAGTGCCTTTCTTCTTTTAAGGTACCAATGCTTGGATCAAGTGACATAAATATTAGCTTTACACAGTAAAAACGCTGCTTTAAAAAAAAATTGATGTTCACTTACAGTTGTACACTATCTTAAACAACAGTTTAAAAATTGTTTAAAAATTGTAAAAAATGTTGCTCGAAACGAAAATAATTTTGTAAAACATTCGCTGTTTAAAATGTAATGACTGCTATATTTACTATACGAGAGCTTTTAGACAGTGTTGTTTACATATGACGTCATGTACGTGCCAGTAAAGTGCGCGTTGGCTAAAAGTTTTATTTCACATCATGGCCGACCAAGCTACCGACGCTCTTCTAAGTGACTGGGGATTCAATGGCTTAATTGAAATCACTTTTTTATTAACCAATTTGAAGTTGTTAAATTATAGCGTAAGTTCACAGTTAAAATTGTCAGTATCTGTACGCAAATGTCAGAATATAGGTAGACTTAAAATCGTCGCGTCGTGCAGTGCGGCACTGATCGCGCACTCGGTTATAACGTGTGCTAAAATTTTTGCCATAGAGATTGCATGCATCCCTATATATGCAGTTTATACGTGCGTGCATGCGCGCTCATGCAAAATGGGCACTGTTTTGGCGCTAATTCATGAATTGCAGAATTACCCTACCATAATGTTAGTCTTCATATACCTATATAGAGACCCAGAAATAGTGGTGCACTTATTCGGAGTATCAAACCCAAATTATACCCCATTATACAACCCTTTTGTTGTTAACAACCCCCACTGAACAACAGCTCCTTTTTAAACAACTTTCTTTAAACAACCCAGTTGGTGTAAACAACTCCCACTGAACAACAGCTCCTTTTTAAACAACTTTCTTTAAACAACCCCCACTGAACAACGGCTCCTTTTTAAACAACCGTCTTTAAACAACACCGGTTGTTTAAATTGTGATTTTAAACAAGTTGTTCAAAATGTTGATTAACTACGTGTTTAAACTTTAAACAACTCGAGATGCTTAACATTTTAAGCAACTCTCAAATCAGGTCACTCGTTAATCCGAGGTTGTTTAAACTTTTAAACAACTTGTTCACAAAAATTCTAACTGTGCAGAAAGAAAACATAATGTATTGCCTGTATAATTATCATGATTATGGAGACTTTACAGGAAATGGAGTTGATATCACATAATGTATTATGGCTGTATCATGATTTTCCACAGCATTATGGAACCTTTGCAAGAAATCGAGCTGATATCATTAGCTGAAGACATAGTTCCGGGCAAATACTCAAAACTGTGCAACGCTCTGGGGTATTCAATTTTGCTTGAATTACACCGAGTTCATAGAAATACATGTATAATAATATAGGTCCTATACAAAAGCCAATATTTGTTATGATTTTTTTCTTCATGCTTTGAATCAAGCTGTTTACTATCTTGCTCTCAATTTTTCAAAGTAAACGTCTTTCCAAAATAATTTTCAATAATAAACCGTTGTAAAGAATGTGCGTATAGTTTACAAGTAACCAGATGCATCCCCTAAACAAAAAATCGAGCGGGGAAACTCCCTAAACTCGTCATGGATTGTCGACCCCTAGCCGCATAAGTCGGGGAAATTATAATTTTGATATGTTCCGGAACACTTATTTATAAATACATTAATGGCCATATCAAAATGCTGCCATCCTTACTATTACTACCACGCCTGACTGTTACTACTACTCAAATGCTTCTTCTACTACTATTCAAATTCTTCTACTACTAATATTAATACTACTTTTACTACTACTACTACTGCAACTATAATAGTTCTACTGCTACGACTACTACTAGAACTATTCTACCACTTTTACTACAATCAAAACTACAACAAATACCAGTACCATTACTGCTAACTCTACTACTAAATATACGCTACTAGTTTTACTACAAGTACTACAACAACTACTACTGCTACTAGTACCACTAGACCTACTACTACTACTACTACTACTACTACTACTACTACTACTACTACCTCTACCATTACTAGTACTTGGCATAATACTACTAGTACAACTAAACCTACTACTACAACATCAACTCCTCCTACGACTTGTACTACTACTACTACTACTACCACTACTACTACTAGGTATAGCACACCAACAATAATTACAACAAAAATGTTATCTGATGATTGCAAATGATCAAGCTTTATGAAAGATTCCAAAAAAAAAATTGAAATCGGTCAATGCGTTGTGATTTTATACCATTTTTTGATATCGCAAAATTACCGAAAAACCTGCCAGAAATGGTCAAATTGGCAAAAATGGCAAAATTCGACAAAGTTGACAACTTAATTCATCACTTTCTTGGACACAAAAAAGATAACCTACATAATGTTTCCAACTATCGCCCCATTTCACTACTCCCATTCTTTTCAAAGATCTTAGAAAGAATTGTGTATAATCGATTATACGATTTCCTTTTGTTAATGATCTTCCAAACTGTTTAAATAAGTTGAGATTTGTACTCTTTGCGGATGATACCAACATGTTAGTTTCTCATGATTCTTTACAATCTTTGAATATTATTCTCAACTTTGAATTGCAGAAGGTATCTGAATGGTTTTATTATAACAAATTATCCTTTAATATGGACAAATCAAATTGTATATATTGCTATGTTAAAAATACTAAAATAAATAACATAGAATTATTGGATATAAAAATGAATAATCAAGTTTTAAAGCGTGTTAGTCACACAAAATTCTTAGGCGTCTTGATTGATGAAAAACTTACATGGAATAACCATATAACAGATGTAACAAACAAAGTATCCAAAAATGTTGGTGTCATCCGCAAACTTAGCAATTTCTTCCCTCAACATATTCTTATTACTTTGTATAATACCTTAGTCTTGCCTTATTTATCTTATTGTAATGTAGTGTGGGTAAACACATATCCAACAAAATTACAACCATTGTATTTATTACAGAAAAGAGCTCTTCGTATATGTTCATTTTCTTGGAGACAAGCCCATACTAAAGAATTATTTGTTAAATTTAATGTTCTCACTGTGTTTCAACTAAACTCTGACTACTGTTCAATATTACTTTTTAAACATAAGCAGAATATGCTCCATAAATCATTATCATCAATGCTCACTTCTAATACAACTGTTCATGACCATAATACAAGAAGCAGAAATAAATGTCATCTGTGGAATGTAAATAAAAATTACTCACTATTCTCTTTTAGACATCATGCTCCTGTTATCTGGAATAATCTGCCACTAGAAAAAAAATCACTTAACTCAATGAATACCTTAAAAAGAAAACTCAAATCGTATTTAATCACAAGTGTTTGTAATTTTGAATTGTTGATTTTACTGCCTTGTATTGTCCTGTGGTGGGTTTGTGCGGTTATATGTATTTTTAAAATAAATTATGTCATATTTTCATAATTGTTTATTCCTTTATAGTACTTTATTATCTTTTTAATTGTCTATATTATATTGAATGTCCAATGAAACGTATTTTACCTTCATCAAGGGTGGTCGTTTCGACAAATCCACATGTTTTTGTTATGGCCACCCAATTCCAATAATGTTGTTATCTGATGTATCACTTTATAGTTTTATCATTTTACCTTATTTTGTATTCTTGATCGACTTATATTCTTATTCTGTCATGATTGTATTCTGTTTTGTATATTTTATTGGAATTGAATAAACTGAACTTGAACTTGAAAACTGAACTTGATACAAATAATAAATTAAATTATCAGACACTAAAATATCATCTTTGTGGTGAAAAATGCAAAAAAGAAAAATTATATACCTATTACCGTTTTGAAAACAGAAGCCAACAAAATAAGTAATTTTTTGCCATGTTTGCGAAACTACAGATATGAAAAATTTGTGAAAATAACTAAGTCCGCCTAATTAATTTGCGCATATGTAATCAAATCAAAACCGAACATGATACATCAGTGAAACCTATATCAGACAGGTATGGAAATATATTTCATTTGAAATATTAAAAAATCATGAATATTCATCAAATATGCAAATTAGGTCATTTCAGCTAATTATATATTCGCGCACTCATTATGCAAATTAGGAAAGTCAAACCGTTCATTTTGGGGGCATTTTTAAAATCATATATTCATAGATCATATGTACACCAAATATTAACCTTAAATTCCAAATATTTTTGCAATGCCAATAAAATATGGCGATGGAAATGCTTTGGATCACCGTCACAGCTATTTCCTCATGTGTTTCACAAATTATTCAGAAAAACCGATCATATAATAAAAATGTGCAGATTTTTAGCTACATCACAGTAAATTTGTATTTTTAAAAGATATCAGATTTGAGGATTTATGATGATTTTCCGAGAAACCATACAACAGGCCATAACATTCAACAGGGACTGAATTTTAGAGTAACAACAAATTTGGTGACCCCAGTACAGTTGTGGCTACCTTGAGTTTAAACAACAATTTGATTTAATGAGTGAAACACATGAGGATATTGCATTTTTTGTAGGAGAGTTTTATACATTGAGGTGCATTTTCACCACGCAGAATATAATGCGAGTCAATGGATGATCAGCGGGCCAGTAGTAGTAGTAGTAGTAGTAGTAGTCACGTTTTAATAATTATCGTTTCATAAATGCAGCGCCCATAACATTCTAATGGGCCTGTTATACGACCATATTTAGTTATTTACACCATTATCATGAACCCGAATTGTTTTCATTTTCTTGAAAGAGAAGGTCATACTAGTATTTTCGATCTATACGCATATTCATTTAGATCAACCAGCCTTAACATATGTTGTGGTCGTTATTGTCGTCATCACTGTTTATGTTGTCGATGTTTTTTGTTGTTGTTGCTGTTTATTAAATACTCCTCACCAGCATAAAAAAGGAAAAAGCTTCCCCTTTTATATATGTCGTGAAGTGTAATACGCTACACATTTCTTGTATTAAAATACAAAGTTCAGTGAAAACGCGAATAACCTTTGTTGCCATCCTTTTACACAGCCATACCACTTCCTTGTTGGTACATTACATTTAACCTATTTTTAGTACTTTTGTATTTTAAAGGCATCGTTTAAAAATTTTAAATGTGAGATGTACGGCCCTACGTGTTATCAGTGTCTGTGATATGGTGCAATATTGAAGCCCTAAAAAGTCCCCAAACAAGTACCAATCTTTGAGTGAACGGTTTTACCATACTCGTTTTCCCCAATAGACTGTAGTGTAATGAAAATCGTTTGGCAATCGGTTTTCAAAATTTGCAATTCCAATCACAAATATCTTGATAATCAGACAGGCGATCGGCTTGTTAAAGTCATGGTGTTCATTACTGACCTAAAGGTTTATAATTATGATTGCATCATCAGCTAAATCCAGGATTTTGTTTCAGAATCTGAGACAAAGTTACCAGATCCCTTAAGCGTTTATTATGAAAGGCCTTTACAATGTACCATCTGACTATCAGAAACGTTCAGAAAAAAAAGTTTATTCTGGAAATGATGCAGTTGTAAGCGAAGTCCCCCCCCCCCCTCTCTCTTGTAGCTTAACTGTGATTATTCATTTTAAAATAAGGACACGTTCCATGAATGAATAATATTGTATGTTTGTCATGATGGACCACAAATATATATATACTTTTTTTAAACTCCGCGAACACTGATACATCGTAAACGGTTCCGTACTAGCTATTTTGTGATTTACGAGTATAACGGAATAAATTTTCTTAATTTTTTGCTGACGAAATATATACAAATTTAGGTCACAAGGTTTAATAGTCTAACAATAGTGGATAGTTTTATAAGACACATATCCACCACGCAAGACAACAGACAACAGCTCATTACAGCTCATTTGCTGTATGTTATTACCAAAGAATAGAAGATGTCGGTCAGCCACTCAATGGTGTCTGATGACAGTGAAGTCTAGAAGTACTGGATGTCAATTGTGTCGCTAAGATACACATTTGTTTTTTGGACCTTCCCCCCCCCCTGATAATAGGTACCCTTTTCCGCAAAAATTACCCTTACAATTGGGTACAGGTTTGGTGGCTTCCGAATGGCACAGCCCCGTCGAAACGGCAAATCTGCCGGGTGCCCCCCCCCCCCCCCTCCCCCCAGCAATCCCTTTGATATAAAGCTTAATTTTCATTGCTCATTCATCCCTTTGATCATTCCCGGATCATTTATTTGATGAAAGGTCCGTTTGTCTCTCTCTGAGCCTTTCTCTATACCCCCTCTCTCACTCTCACTTTCTCTCTTTTTCTCTCCACCCTCCCTCTCTCAATCTCTCTCTCTTTCTCTTTCTCTTTTGGTTTTTATATATACCTTTTTAATATTTCTCTGGAACTTTTTTCAGACTCTGTTCTCCCCTAGATCATCTGAAGTGACTTCTTCCGGATGAGGAAAGAAAGATCATGAGAGATCAAAAAAACAGGAAATAACACCCACCTCGTATTCGGCCTAGGCCTACATTGTAAAAATATGGGGAAATTCACCAACCATGATCTTGCAAACAAAGTATTCTAATTTTATGCTTACAGTTTTCCAAATTGTTTCAACTGGTATCAACTGGTACCAGTTAAGCCCAGTTGAAAACAGTAGATACCAGTTTGAAATACTTACTGGTTTCAATTGGTATCAACTGGAATTTCGACCTGGGAAGTAGGCCTGCAGCAAAATGGGATATTTTGTAGCAAAGCAGATGTACAACATGTTCCTACATCCAGGTGCGTGTTAAAAGTATGCTTAATATCCTCTTTCAAGAAATATACAAGACTACTGTAACAGTAAAGAATCTATCCCCCAAACCGCAAGAAATATAATACCTTTCACAACGGATGCTAGAGATATTAATCTTGGCGTTATTCTGTATATTATCATATCAGGAAATAGAAGCTGAAAGTGCATTTCGCAACCCTAATGTTTTTCTACCAAAATGACTTTCGCTAAAGTACACTTACGTCTAATGACTATTCGAAACAAGAAATCAGATGTTATAATCATCAGTGCATTTCAAACGGATGTACAGCATTTCCCGGCAGGCCGGGTGCGTGCTGAAAGCATACTTGAGTTCCTCTTTCATAAAATATACCAAATTATCAGAAATTAGTATTTAAAGATAAAAATAGAGTTCTGGTCATGCGATTGCATTGTGAAAGAAACTGTGTGGAATCAATAAGCAAAGGTCGATCATCTAGCAAATATGGATCGTTGTATACTGCAAGGTTCTGAAATCAGCAAAATGATACGAAATTTGGCCCAGTCTTGGTAAAGTTGCAATCACTGTACACAAACAGATGTATATGGGACTACATGAACATGTGACATAAAAAAATTCGTCCCGATTGTTATGATGTTACATGCCATTGTTAAAATATTAAGGCATTTGAAGAGCCATGCTTTTCAGGGAATCTTTTTTATCTGATTTTCATCCACACTTGCGTAGTCAACAATGATAAATTGCTCACAAATAGTTTTGCATCTCTTCCAAGAACTCAACCTCTTTAAGACTTTAAGAAGGTAGTCTTTTTTCCTAGCAGATCCAGAAATCGACAAACGCTGGTAGTGGTGGTGGTGGTGAGGGAGGG
The DNA here is from genome assembly GCA_035222895.1 of Strongylocentrotus droebachiensis. Classification (NCBI taxonomy): domain Eukaryota; kingdom Metazoa; phylum Echinodermata; class Echinoidea; order Camarodonta; family Strongylocentrotidae; genus Strongylocentrotus; species Strongylocentrotus droebachiensis. The sequence continues at coordinate 22,008 of JAVYIG010008155.1, forward strand.
GGTAGGGGTGGCGCGAAATTTTATCTTGGGACAGCATGGGTGCTATGCTATCTATAATTTAAAGTTGTATTAATGAAGCAATTTCCCTATAGCTCCCTCTAGCGCCACCCAGTAGCCAACGTGTAACTCGTGTATTTCTTATTGTCCCTAAGATATCACAGCTATGAATAAATTTGTGAAATTTGTAATTACTACACTTCTTTACTTAAGGGCAATTCAAACTGGAAACACGGGTTATGTTACTTTAATGTAATCGTGGATATATTTTTTTCCATGTGTTCCAAGACACAAATAAAACAACTTTTTTTCTCTTCCAAAATGGATGACTCAGAGATTATTTTCTTTAAACATATGAATACATGTGTACATAAAGAGAGAGAAAGAGATAAAGAGAGAAAGAGAGAGATTAAGAGAGAGAGAGAAAGAGGAGAGCTCATTCTCTGTCTGCCTTCGTTCTAGATTACCTTGACTAAACCGACAGTAATCATTAAAGTAGTAGCAGTAGTAGTAGTAGTAGTAGCAGTAGTAGTAGCAGTAGTAGTAGTAGCAGTAGTAGTAGTAGTAGTATAGTAGTAGCAGTAGTAGTATTAGAAGCAATAGTAGTAGTAGTAGTAGTATTAGAAGCAATAGTAGTAGTAGTAGTAGTATAGTAGTAGTAGTAGTAGTAGCAGTAGTAGTATTAGAAGCAATAGTAGTAGTAGTAGTAGCAGTAGTAGTATTAGAAGCAATAGTAGTAGTAGTAGTATAGTAGTAGAAGTAGCAGTAGTAGTAGCAGTAGTAGTATTAGAAGCAATAGTAGTAGTAGTAGTATAGTAGTAGTAGTAGTAGTAGTAGCATTAGTAATAGCAGCAGCAGCAGCAGCAGCAGTAGTAGTAGTAGTAGTAGTTGTAGTAGTAGTAGTAGTAGTTGTAGTAGTAGTAGTAGTAGTAGTAGTAGTAGTAGAAGTAGTAATAGCAGTAGTAGTAGCAAACGTAATAATAATAGTAGTATTAGTATTAGTAGTAGTAGTAGTAGTAGTAGCAGTAGCAGTAGTGGCAGTAGTAGTAGTATCAGTAGCAGTAGTAGTAGTAGTAGTAGTAGTATAGTAGTAGTCACGTTTTAATAATTATCGTTTCATAAATGCAGCGCCCATAACATTCTAATGGGCCTGTTATACGACCATATTTTGTTATTCACACCATTATCATGAACCCGATTTGTTTTCCTTTTCTTGAAAGAGAAGGTCATACTAGTATTTTTGATCCATACGCATATTCATTTAGATCAACCAGCCTTAACATATGTTGTGGTCGTTATTGTCGTCAACACTGTTTATGTTGTCGATGTTTTTTGTTGTTGTTGCTTTTTATGAAATACTCCTCACCAGCATAAAAAAGAAAAAAGCTCCCCCTTTTATATTATGACGTGAATTCTAATACGCTTCACATTTCTTGTATTAAAATACAAAGTTCAGTGAAAACGCGTATAACCTTTGTTGCAATCCTTTTACACAGCCATACAACTTCCTTGTTGGTACATTACATTTAACCTATTTTTAGTACTTTTGTATTTTAAAGGCTTCGTTTAACAATCTTAAATGTGAGATGCACGGCCCTACGTGTTATCAGTGTCTCTGATATGGTGCAATATTGAAGCCCTAAAAAGTGCCTCAAACAAGTACAAATCTTTGAGTGAACGGTTTTACCATACTCGTTTTCCACAATAGACTGTAGTGTAATGAAAATCGTTTGGCAAACGGTTTTCAAAATGTGTAATTCCAATCATAAATACCTTGATAATCAGACAGGCGATCGGCTTGTAAAAGTCATGGTGTTCCTGAATGACCTAAAGGTTTATAACTAAGATTGCAGCATCAGTTAAATCCAGGATTTTGGTTCAGTATCTGAGACAAAGTTACCAGATCCCTTTAAGCGTTTAATATGAAAGGCCTTTACAATGTACCATCTAACTATCAGAAACGTTCAGAAAAAAAGTTTATTCTGGAAATGATGCAGTTGTAAGCGAATCCCCCCCCCCTCTTAAAAAGGACAACAACTAGTAGCTAAACTGTGATTATTCATTTTAAAATAACGACACGTTACATGAATGAATAATATTGTATGTTTGGCATGATGGACCACACATACATATATACTTTTTTTTTACTCCGCGAACACTGATACATCGTAAACGGTTCCGTACTAGCTATTTTGTGATTTACGAGTATAACGGAATAAATTGTCTTAATTTTTAGCTGACGATATAATACAAATTTCGGTCACAAGGTTTAATAGTCTAACAATAGTGGATAGTTTTATATGACAAATATCCACCACGCAGGTAGCTCAAGGCGCTCCAATACTAATTATGCTAGGCTATCAATTTCAGTGGACACTGTATTTTAGGAATCCCTTCCTTCCGGTACTCATTCAACACATGGGTGGAGAGGGGCAAATGAAGGTAAATAGTGCCGCGGTGGGACTCGAATCGCGAACCAATTGATTCACATTCAGACGGCGTATGCACTATACCACAACACATATACAATTATAATTATATTCGTTTGTATTCGCATCAAGGGTAGTTATTTCACCCTGGTGCCTTGTGACCTAAAACCGTGTGCAAAACTGGCTATAAATGGTCATGAATACGCAGCATGCAATCTGATTGGTTGTTTGTAGATGCCTCATTTGCATAATGTCATGTAGCTGTTTTATTGGGCGTCGAAAATTGACTGTCTGGTGTTAATATCTAGCACAGCGAATTTAACATTCAGTGCCGCATAATTCTTCCTCATGAGCAGTTAACAGGTCTTCCGAAGATTGAAGAAATACGTCCATCTTATCTGCGAATGAACATTCTTGCACTGACACAATTTGTATTATTCTCATTTCATGAAGAGGAAATCGTTATAAAGGACTACTATTGATCAACATTTCTGTGTGTGTAAATCTTTGCGTTTCATACTTTACTTTGTAAAAATAGGCCTGGTAAAGTCCTTTTTAATGTCATCA